>WAAG01014132.1:0-11485 GCA_013390105.1 Tichodroma muraria | reverse complement strand
TGAAACTTCTATTTCTAGAAATTGGGTGCTGATCCCTCTGCCTTCCTACCTCACCTGGTATATTTAGAACTTTTGAAGCCAATGAGAGTTAAACTGTTGTTAATAGCTCAGTTGTCTCTGTTTTCGTAACAACTAGTACCAGAGAATTACGTGATCATTTATGAATTATGAGGAAATGTAGTAACTACAAGATAGTAATGAAATTTGTGAAATTTAACAATTCATCAAAGTTAACCACCAATATCAACCATTACTACCACCTGTGTCAACATAAGGCATTTTTGCTGTTTTCTTTGAAGTAAGGCAAGATCTGTGTGGAGGAATAATATATATTCAGGCAATATAGACTGTCTGATGTTGCTGAGGAAAAAGCAGACAAGTTGACTGAAGCACAAACCCTTATTCAGACATGAGAAAAATTAACATCTTTCCAAACTAAATACAGGCTGAAAGCATTGAGTCCAACATTGCCTGGAAGAAAATTTGGCCATTATTTGAGAGAATATTAGCTGATAAGATAATAAGTTGATAAGGTGGTCAGTTGTGAGAAAGAAAAAAAAAAGGATGGTAATTTATTGCTTGTGGAACTAGAAGGGGCTAATCTGGAAGGCAGAGAAAACTATAGCATGTCATAAAACCATTGTTTTGTGCATCCAGTACTGTGTAGCTAATCTTAGGTACTCATCATTGTATTCTCCCCCTGAATCACTTTACTTCTTTGCCTGAGGAACTTTAGTCTTTCATTTCCCTAGAAACTTATTTCCTTAGACTTTCATGTCCCCCACTGCCTTGTTTACGTAAGATGTCGTCTTTTTTATTCTGGTTTTGCTAGTTAAAGCTATGTTCCTGCACAAACAGTTGCCATGGTGGGGCTGTCCCAAACTAGTGGTATCTTTTTTCATACTCTACACATACTGAATGTACCACCTAATTTTACTTAATGTAAAATATAAATGCAATTTGTGCATCTGTGTGTAGTTTACAGTGATGATTTCTGTCTTTCAAGTAGTGATTACCATGCCATGCTCTGTATCAGCAAAGATATTCTTCAGGGATTTCCCAATTTACATCTTTAGGTAAGCTGTTTAGGTATTAGCCTGGGAAGGAGGAAGATTTTTTGCTGTCAAGAACAGCTCAGAAGAGCTTAGGAGTGAAAATGTTATGCCCACATGCTGAGATAAGTAGGGGCAGATTTTGACTGAATAAACATAGTCACATTCATACTTAGCCCAGCTCCTTGAATCCTCCAAGCATAGGTCCAAATTTCTCCTTCAACATATTCTTCAGCATGCTCACACCCATGCCCCAGGCCATAGTTTTTATTTGGGCTGAGTTCACCTACATCCACACACTAACACTCAATGCAGTACAGCAGAAATGGTGCTGTAAAGCAAAATGGTGTGACCAGACATCCATAATGTGTGTATTTTAAAGAGACTCTTTCTGAAAATATTTTGGCCCTATCGATTTCTGTTGGCTTCCCGTTGGCTGGAATTCATTAGGTGTGCTGTCAATATGGCTCAGTTTCCTTTCAAAGAAGTCAAATTCACATGCTCTGATATTGGTGTAAAGCAAAGCATGATCTGTAAGAATGATTGGAAATTTATATCTGAAGTGTAATTATGACCTTATCTGGAACAGTAAGAGAGGTAAAAATGTTATAAAAACATTCCACTCTAGCTAACTGGACTTAGAACAGTAAACAGCTGATAATGAAGAGAAGAATGAATTTATGGTGATACTGAAGGTGACACTGCCATTTGACAGTAATTTTACTGATTTGGGAGTCATTAGTTTCCCATTTAATGAGGAACTGTAAGAATCATGGTATACTTACCCTGTTTGCTCCCAAGAAGTGGCCCAATTATGACATTTCATTTTTTTATATAGAAGCTTATTTTAAATAAGTTTCTTTACAAACTTATTTTAATACAAACTTATTTTAAATCATCCACCCTACTTAATTTTGAAATTAAATTAACTAATTTCATCCATTTCCAAATTAATTTTGAAAGTATTTTATCTTAAATCCAGTAGACATAAACAGTATAAAAAACAGAAGTTATTATTTTTGGAAGGATTTTAAAGCTGTGATTGTTAGATCTAACAAAATTCTCTTGTGCTGTTTGTCACACTGCCATAACTAAGGTAAGTAGAGACGCAAATGCTGGATGTCCCTAGGTGAGAGAATATGCTGTGAGAAGATCCCTGTTAAGAGGGGAAGGGGTGAAAAAAGGGGAAGTTCCTAAGCCTAAAGTAAAGGGAGGTGGTTCTTAACACACTGCAAGAGGGGATTGACATATATATATGGACATTGATGTGTGTATAAGGAAAAGGTATGGACAAGACAGGGACACTAAGGGTAGAAACAGCTGAGGGATAGCTAGGGACTGCAAGCAAACTGCTTGCTATACCTGTGGCACTGAAAGAGCAGTGGGCATTCGTCTCAGCCTGTGTCTGCTAGTGGATTAAGGAATGGCTATGGTCAAGAAATACAGTTGATCTGAACACCAGCTTTTCATACAGCTGGGATAATGTGGTTAAAGACCACTTCTACATTTTTTTCTGCTTCATACCAAGTATGGATGCTCAGGCTATCTGAATTTGCTTTAAGTTGTTTAGCAGAGACACCTATGATGGGTACATTAGTTCTTTCACCCTTCAAGCAACAGTTCAGGCTACTGTGACAACATGAAATGTCTTTGCCAAAAGGCAGTAGACACCAGCTCACAACAATTTCTGTTCAGTCTAGCCTAGCCTACCTAGTCTAGTTCTTACCCCTGCTGTAATCGTGTATGTGACATACTGCCAAGATATAGTCTGGATGCGTTTCCCTCTGATGGTGCCAGGTTCACTCATTCTGTCTGTAATATAAAATTCTGGAACCCGAGTTCACTACAGAACAGCTTTCAATGTAGACAAGAAAAATTCTTCTGGATGTAGTACCCAATTTATATCCCTCTGTTTGATTAACTTAGAGATTTTGTTATTCATACCATCACATTCTTATTAGAGAAAAAAAAGAACAAACAAAAATCCAAAACCTCGCCAGTTATGTTCTCTGTGTGTTTCAATGGCTATTATTACCTTTTGCGTGCATCTCTGGAAATCAAAGGCAACATTAGAATGGAAAACAGACAACAACTGCTACATGGTGACAGAACTGAAAAAAAAAAATTGTTCAGACAAATCAATATTGAATAATTATATTTTCAAAGCTAAAATAACTTAAAAAAGAAATATAAAGACTATGAACCCAAGCCAAAGCAAAACAGCTCTCTAAACATGTCTGAGAAGTTTTTGTAAAAAGTGCAACTTGCTTGTTTTAATGATTCAAGGGGAAGATTTCATTAGCAAAATGCACATTTAATTATCAGTATTTCAAATGGTATGATGCTCAAGATACAAAACTAATAAAACTCATTAGTAGGCTACAGCTGTTTTATGTACTTTAAACTGTAGCCTAAATTGATTGTGCCTTTTTGTATATAAACCAGCTGTCCATTCCTTATTAAGGCATCTGTCAGTTCTTCATAGAAAAAGATAATAAAAGTGAGTACAGAAGAGCTTTTAACTTAGAACCTTGCAAATACATAACTTTACAGGAATATAAAAGAAGAAAAGAAAATGTAAATCAGATAACTATAAAAACATAAAACACACACAATCTGCATTAAATTTAATCTGGTTTATGGCAACTATTTTTATGAGCTTTCAGATGACTCATTAATCTCAGTATATATTGTTTTACTAATAAAAATATTTTCTTCTACCTTTGTTTCATAACAATAAGGATGACACTGCAAAAATACTAACCCCTCACTGTCCAGTAGGAATTTAAAGTTTAATTATAATGTGTTACTTCAATCTTGGTATTAGCCCTGAAAACAAGGCCTTGAACCTCTCAACCTTCATTAAAAAGGATTAGTCATATTTTATTAGAACATTGTTTCTCCCAGATTCCAAGTTGAGAACACGAATCTGGTTTTGGTATTCCCAGTAATCAAAACTAATTGCAAATGTGCAAGTATGGTTCAATTAATTCATGCTTCTGGTTCATGGAACTGCAAGCAGGAGACAAGACTTTAGTTTTTATGCAAGATCATAATTGTAATCTAATTAAAATCTCTCTCTGCTCTTCCTTTGCTGAGGAGAAGAAAGGATTGTGGTGTGACCCAATTTAGATTCGAAAACTAAATGTAAGATTCCAAACACTTTTTTGCCGAGCTATCATTTTGTGCTAATCCTTTTCCCATTAAGTGATGGATGCCTGCTGAATAATTTAACACTTCAATAAGAAATATTCTTGTGAGCCTCAGGTCCATTCTGCTCTGGAACAATGCCTTGACACTAGGCAAGGTGCTATCCATGGGGTCATGAGGGACCACACAGCCCAATCATGCTTTGACTCTGAAAAGTTCATTGCTGCTTTCGCCAGTAACCCAAAACCTCTTTGTCTGTTGAGGAATACTCAAGATGAAGTTGGGTGAAGGAACGGCCACGTGAGCAATTGCTAGAAGACTTGAGCTCCTCTATCATGCAAGACACGCTGGGGCCATGGGCCCCGCGCCAGGCCTGATGCTGACCCATTCATGAATGTGCTGACACACCCCAGCTGGGTCTTGGTGCTGCTCTGATCCAAAGCCAAATGCTAATACACAAACACACCCCTCCCTCTGGATTAGGGAAAATGAAGATCTGCAATGAGAATGTGGGACTGTAGTCACAATTCCAGTGGTACTTCAAAGACCTGTTTTACATTGAGTGCACACACCTCAGTTCCTCCTCATTTAGTCCCTTGGAGAAAAAAAAATATGTGTCAATTCTGTTGCTCAATCCATTACAGAACTGTGCTGAAAAAATCCAAACTAATGCATTGTACACAAGAAAACGAGTCCAATGAAAACATACTACACTTTGTGAGTAACATTGAAAGAATAAGGAGCTATAAAAAGAATAACAGGGCTTTCTCATGTATCATTTCTGCAATTCTATTTGCCTAAATATCTTTTAACTATAAAGAAAAAGAAAAACAAGCATTCTAAAGGTGAAATGAAAAATGTTCATGCTGTATTAATAATACACATTGAGAAAATTACCAGCAAAGGCTGATAACTACAGTCCGTGGATTGCTGAAAGGCAAAGAGAAATGCATTGTTATACCCCTAGTATCTAAGAAAGAAGAAGAAATAAAAAGACTGTTACTGTGGGGGGTTTTTTATGTTGACAGTTTCATTAATTTTTTGAACTGAATGCTCACATTTTGATTGAAGTTTGTATTGAGCAGGAATTTTAATTTGCCTATATTGGCTTTTCTGATTAATAAAAAGTCCTTAAGAAAGAACTCATTGTGTTCTTTCATTTCACATCTTTTGTTAGGTTTGCTGAGTTCTGATATCTACATTGTAAGCAAATGAATAGAAAAGTTTAAAGCAAATCAATACCACCACATTTATCTTTCCTCTTTCCATTTCCTTGGAACTGAAATTTTGCTATTTTTTCTTGAAAACGCGTTGCAATTCCATTCCCAGTTAATCCTCTGAAACAACTGTACATGAAATTAAAATCATACTCTCACAATGAATTGAATATGTATTTTCATTGCCACTTGTTCACGTATAATTAACCAAAAAAGAATACAATTTTCACACAATGGATTTACAAGGCTGAATAAAACAGGAAGAATAAAACCAACCAGGTCCAAGTTTTATATTCTTCACTGATTTTGGTTCATATTTTCAGATATGCCATATTGCAAACTTCAAGTTATACCTCTTAAGAAGAGAAGTGGGGAGAAAAGCAACCATCTGAATTATTTACCATGTATCAGTATCTTGCAAGATTCATCATTTAGGGACCCTAGGGATTTCTTTAGCAGGGAGACAGGGCTAATTTGAAATATTAATGAGTAAATGGCATCTCTTTATTTCAAGATTGAAAGAAAGCATTGAATGCTTTCATTATCTATAGGTTTTAGGTTAAATTTGTTTTGAGATTTTCTGAATCTTAGTATTTTCTAATGGGACTTGAAAATTCAATGAGACTTGAATTTTTTCAGTCCTACTCTGTCTGCAGCTGGGAAATGCAACTCAATATCAGTGAGATGACAGCTCCACTGGGAAAGAGGCAATAGTCCCATTTCTTGTACTAAAATACTGTTCCAGTGCCAACAATGCTTTAAAATGCATTTTAAAAATACATTTTGATTTAGTATCTAAGATTTTAATCCAACAATTTTTATTCTCTACATAATTGATTGAATGTTTGCTCTACTCAGTGCTTAATCTAAGCTTGAAGCAAGCCAGGACCTGGCTCTTCAACATATGGATCTGATATTCCTCTTCCTTACCCTTTGGTAAATCGAGACTTATTCCTTCCAATTGCTTACTGTGAGCAAGCAGTGGATCAAATGTGTCAAATAGGTAAACCAATTATATTGTGAGATATATATATATACTTCAACTTGAAGCTCGAAAAAAATTAAATCTGAATGCCAATCTATTATATATTAACATTTTGAAAGACTGTTTCCCTGTTCTGCCGGTTCAAATTGATGCCTTAAGTTTTAGCTTTTATATTTTTTAGATTCTGTGATGTTTTTGTGGGTAAGTTTGGGTTTCATATTAAGTGCTACTAAGCTCTCTTCACAGAGTGGATTGACAAAACAATTCCTTCTCTAGCTTGAGACCAAGGACAACTCTCAGGCCCAAGAACAAAAACAACGGTGAAGTGAGAAGAAAAAAATGAGGATGGAGCTTCATAACCTGAAGCTGTGGTTGGACAATTTGACTCTAATATGCTAATGGACCAGAACTCATAAAAGTGTGGGACCTCGTAATTGGTTGCCCATTTTTGTGACCATTCGGGTGCCTCTTGGGTGTGGTCTGGCTGGGCTCTTGTGTGGTCCAGGTGTGCCCATGGAGGCATTTTAATAAATACCTACTTTATCCTTTTGCTCTGTCTAGTCTCTGTTCCAGGTCAGCCTCTAGCAGGCATCAAAATAAATTGTCCTACTATAGTACAATGCAAAACATTTGTAAACTCCACATTAAAAGGAAGTATGATTTTATATGCTGTTCTATCAAGCAAGATTAAGAGAACAAGACAGATTAAAGGGCACTGAAGTTCTCTTAAGATGCTCCTGGACAGTTAACGCCATTGCCCCGAGGATTTTTTATTACAAGAGCTGTCATATACAATGTGACTGACCTAAGATCTGGAGATATTCTCCCTTTCCAAATCTGAGCCTGAACTCGAAACCTGAACAGAGTTTTTCTGTACACATCTTCCTTTCTTTTTCACTGTACTGGGTCCTGACTAGAGAAAGACTGCAGAGGTGCAGTGTCCCTTAAATTCTTTTGTATTTATTATGCCTTTGTATTGCGACAGTGGCAGCTCAACATTTGGCTTTTCATGGATGACCTCCCTCCTCTCTGAGCAATGCCATGCAGGAGTGAGGTGCCTTCCCTCCCAGAAAGTGCCTGGTGCTTGGTGTGGTGCAGTGCTGGGTCCCTCACTGTATGCACGCTGTCTGCCCGTAGCACGGGGCAGAGGCAAGGCTGAGAAAAGGCTGGAAAGCTGTAAAACGCTGATGGTGACAGACTCCACTATCTCTGGTGCAGGACAGTGTCCCTGCATTGCACCAGTCCTCGGGCATGTCACACAGAGCTGGGTCCTCAGTGTGCTTGGATCATCAGTCACAAGGGCAATTCAGGTGCAGTCTGGGGCAAAACAAAAACAAGGCTGGCAGACTGTCAATCGTGTAACCTCCCACAGAGCAGAAACCGCAGCCGTATTGGTAACATGATGCTTTCACCATGGTGTGTTGGAAAACTCAGTCTGAGGAGAGGAAAAAAATTTTTCTACTGTGTAGCATGTCAGGAATTGAAGTAGGTGAACAGATAACTCAGGTCCCAGGTCTCACACAGGGCATAAAGGCTAACAATTCTTTGGGACAAACTATCACTATTCTCCTGAGATCCATGGGAAAGAAGCAGAGGTAAAGTCCAGTGAAGGGCAGATTGTCTGGAATGCCAAGGGTGAGTGTATTTTTAATATTACCATGTCACTGTATTTTATAATAAGAATCTTGTATTTTTAAGACCCCTTCTGTGACAGGAGAAAAATAGCAAGCCAATTATCTCATTGTTTAATAACAGAAATTTGCCCTGTTTTATGGTTATATCCATCTGCTAGGGCTGCTTTGACTGATGAAATATATTTTAGGCTGTAACACAAAAATATTAATTTACACTGTGTCTTTTTTTTTTGTGTGTCATCAGATCATCTTGCATTACTTTCTGGAAAAATAAAGTATGTTTTCTAAGTGAAATCCTTATTAGGGAAGACAATTAAAAGTTCATTTCAGTAACCTGTCTTTCAGCTTGATGATGTAAGTTTTAGAACTGAACAGATAAAGCACATTTTCATTGTTTTTCTTAATATCTAGTTTATTTCTTACAATAGAGACACCATGCATTTTACCCTGAAGAAAAACCGAATGAGGAATTAGGCACCCATCCTTGTTTGGTGTTGAATACTCTGTGTCTCTTTTGACTGAATTAAATAATGGTTGTTTTTTAGCACTCAAACTCACAATTTTTGTTGCTGGTATTATAAAACCATGTTTCAGTTACTTTTATCAATCCGCTAACAAATAAATTTGGACTTTTAGTGAAACAGAATATTCCAATTTTTATTTGAAATTATAACACACTATGCATAGGTAACAACAATTTTAAACAATGTTAAAAGATTTAAGAATTGAAAATAATCATATGGATACCCAAGAAAGACACAAAGCTCTAAATTCCTCATAGGAATAAATTCAAAATGTTTCTAATTTATCTAGATTAATTTTAATTCTATTTGACCTTGTAAATTATTTCTCAGTTACATTCCTGTAAGTAGTTTTGCTGATGTGGGAGACCATGTCAGTTAAGTAGAGGACTGTGCAAAAAAAAATTAGTTAATGCCATGCAAAGGTCTGGAAACTCCACAAAATCATGTAAATCATCACTTTCTACAGGGTTTTGCTATTCTAAAATATATGGTGAATGCAAATAAAAAGCAAATTATCTGTTGCCTAAAAAATATTTTCCAAGCTATTTTTAATTTGTTCCTCTCAAATGAAATATAATGAACAAGGATTTGTTTATGTAATGTTTTTATAATTTTTTTTTTAGTGTGTCCATTTCTTCAGTTTAAAGTGATTGAGAAAATTTTTACCTGAACGTGAATTATGAAGCTAAATATTTTTCATTTACTACATTTCAGCTACAAAAGAATCACTCAAAACAGGCAACTACCTTGGAAAAAAGGAACAAAGCTCTTAAAAGGGATCATGTTCTTTCAATGCAAATTCATTGTAATAAAATATCAGCCACAGTTCTTCTGGGTTTTGGTACCAGAATCAACTATCACAAACAGAGAATTAGAATAGAAATAGGGTAGTGAAGTATTTAGTCATGTGTAGTTCTTGTCCTTATTATACAGCATACATTTTTCCCCCTTTAACAGGAGATTTAGCAATGTTTATAAGAATCTCCCTGGACTTCCCAGAGATCATTGTATAGGCTAATATTAGTTTGTCCCTTTTCAAATGTTATTGGTAGCACAATGCATGTCTGATCATTTTAATAAATGTTTTGCCTGGCTTTTTCCAGCCGTTTGTTGTAGTCTTGATATTTAGGGAATACATATTTCACTTGTTTTCTTGTGTAAAGTATTGCTCTCATTTGTTTTTCTTTTATCTTTCCAAGTGTTTTTATGTGGAACATTTTCCGTCACACCTGTTTGAAGCCATGTTTATGCCACTCAGAATATTGACTGGGAATTCGCACTGCCAGAAAATCTTCTGATACAGCAGCTTTTTCACAGAACATGCCAGTCCATCAACACCAAAGCGTTCTGTGAGAAAGAGACAGTGCCAGCAGTGGTCTGAGGAGCTTCCTTCTTTGCCAGGAGGGGTTTTGGCTGGCTCACTGTCCAGCTGCTGCCTAATGTGATGCTGAAGAAGCCCTACTCTGCTGGAAATTAGTTCCTCAGTGTCCTGACTGATCTGCCAGCCAGGACCCTGGAATCTCAAGGATCCCAGCTGCAAATTCTGTCCATATTTGGCAGGTGGATCATTATGGAGCTGGGACTTGCAAACCAGGAAATTAAAAACTTTCTTCCTTGGGTAAGAGGGACAAAAGGAACTGGGACAGCAGTTCTCTGCATTGTCAGTATTTCAGCTGCATGAGAAACTTGGCAGGTATTCTGCCACATGCTGTGTGATACTGTTCATGGAGAAAGCTCCAAATCTCCAGTTTCCCATTGAAACCTAATATTGATAATATTTACTTGTTTTCCTTTTTTGATTTTTTTTTACATTTTGTAAGTGTTGGATAGTTGAACATTTCTATAACACATCAAATAAGTTCATTGCTAAAAATACAGTCACTTATTTTTGATATTTTTTGGGAAGTCTGTTGATATTTGTGTCATTTTTTCATCCTTTCAAATCATTCATGAATTTCTTCTCTTGCCATTTCATTAGAAGCAGTCAGATCCTTGTCCTCAAAATATATTAAGTAGCACTGTAACATTTCCCTTCTTTCATGCTCTCATTTCTTTAAAAATTGCTATGCTTTGGTCTATTTATATACTTATTTTATTTATATTCTTAGTTCTGAGAAGTCGCTTTGTCCTTTCTGGGCTCTTCGCGTGTTTCACAAGTCTCCAAATTCTGGGGGTGGTCAATGAAATAACTATGCTGTTCTCACATTAGGAGGATTTCTCTTTGTTGGTGATTGAAAGGTGATCTTCAGATTACTCATCACTTTTTTTCCTTTTGCAGAGCTGTTTGCCCTTTTTTTCCCTGGGCAGCTCTGTGCTTGTGTTCCATTATTTTTTTATCTCAAGCATTTCACTGCTCTGTGATCAAGAGATTAGTGCGTAAAACACAAATATCTAATTTTCAGGCTTATCGGTAATGCATTATGTAAAATGGAGATTAGACTATTGCCTCTGAGTATCTGAGCTTTGTAGTAGAAGGTGAAAGTCTAAAAGATGAAACTGACCTTAGGGACAGCTATATGTATATAAAGCAATCTGACCCTCTGACTCTTTGAAGCTTGAATCTTTTGATGCCAAAAATCAGACCAGCTCCAGAGAAAGAAGGGAAGTTAACAAGTAATTGGAGAAAGCAAATTTAAGATTTAGAGATGAATTAAAGACATGCCTTTGAACTGAAAACAAAGTATTTGCATTTGTTTCATAATATTTAAAATAGACTCTGTTAGAGAATACTTACAAGATTCGTAGAATTGATAGATTTTTTTTTACTGTTCTTTTATAGACAAAGCAAAAAATACCAATGTACATGTTTACAAATCCAGGAGAGCAGGATTAGTGCAGATTTATTTTCAGTATTTTAGTTAATGGACAAAACTTGTATAGCATGAACAAATGAAACTCTGAAAAGATTTTTTTTTATTCATTT
>WAAG01014126.1:0-17055 GCA_013390105.1 Tichodroma muraria | reverse complement strand
AATGGAAACACACTTTGGGCAAGCAATTCTCATGTAAGCTGCTCAGTTGGGAAGAGGGATACTCCTTGGCTCCCCGTGACTCTATAGTAGGATGGGCTTTCCTCTATCTCCTCTGTCTGTAACAAGCCAGCCAGGGTAACTAAAGTGCAGTAAAGTAAAATAAACAGATCTGCAAAGTGCTGAGGCCAGTCATTTTCCTCAGGAGAGTCTGAGGGGCTCTGAGGCTTTACTTGGGATTGTAATTAACACCTGACTGCAGCATGTTTATGAACAAAGTCAAGGAGGGAGAAAGAGAGAGAGAGATGTTTCAGCCTTGAACTGAGTGGTCTTGAGCTGGCTCAGCTTTTATGGGCTAATTTGGCAGTGGCTGTGATTGAGTACATCACTGAAATGAAAAGGAGCTTGGGGCTTCCTGCCACCACCTCCTCCTCCTCCTCCCTCCCAGAGCTAGCTTCTACTACAAAGCATGTGTTTCCATTTAACACTGGATAAGAGTCAATTGATGTCTGGATTCACATTCAAATATTTATACTTCTGTGGTATTATTAACACTACTTTCCAGTTAGGTGCAGCTTACTTCTATCTCAGATTATCTTAATTTCTTATGATCACATTTCAGCCTCAGGTTTTTTGAGAAGTGATATAACTTCCCCTCACTTGATGCTGTAGTCTATATCTAATTCTTTCTCTTTGTTTGTAGATAAAATCCCAAAAGTTCTTACTGAATAAGAAAGGAAAAACTCCCACTGACATTAGCAAGGAGTCTAAAAACAAAAACTGAGAACATCCTGGTTTCCATTATGTTCACCTGAGAATAGTTGCATGAGCACACCCACTGAATTCTCTCTATCTTTCAGGGAGAGTTTATGTTTTTGTTTTCCTCTCCGATTTTGACTGACCTTAACTCAGCTGAGGAAACCCAATTCACATCAAGATCTACTTCTAGATTAGTCTTAGGACAGAACTTGGAATTTTGCTTCAAGGCTCACCAAAATGGAGTTTAAACTTCAGACCTCTGCTATTTTACCATCACTCCTATAATATATTAAAATACAGAAACCTGCTATGATGAACAGATTAATTTCCACCATCTTCAATACTTCCTTTCCTGAAGCTCCTTTGGTGAACTGCCTGCTGTGTGAGATGTCTTAATACATTAATCTCTTTTTGACAACTTTATTACAGTTTTGTGTTATTAATAAAAACAATTTTCCAAAGAAACCATGCCAAAAGACAGTAAAAGTACACAAATTCTCTGCCCTTCTGATCAGCAAATTTTAATCCTAGTATATATGGCACAGCTAAATGAGTCATATTGTCAAATGAATCAAAATTCTAACCTTCTTACAGTGGACAGAGAGCATAAAGCACTTTGTGCTATACATCAGTAATAAAACCAAACAAATAAGAAAATAAACGCCCTAATAATTTGACCAAATGAGCTTTTTGCATAGCCTTTTTCCAAGTCACTAGGACTTCCAGGAATTTGGTCAAATGACTGAAAATATAATCGGAACGATGGTAAACAGACCATCTATTTTGCAAACATCTCTTTGGGCAATCAGTCTAACTCCAGCATAATGCATTCTGTTTCAAAAGTCTCAGATGGATTGCTTGTGGCATTTATATGCCCATCAGCCATAGAACCAGTCTGCGAAGCAGTTAGGGAACCATTTTCCTGGAGCTTGGTAAAAGGCTACTTATCTATTTGTTATAATTAGTGAGAGCTTCAATCTGGGAAGATTGCTACCATAAATTTAGCAAAAGCATGGTAGGTTATTCCACTCTATCACAGCCGCACAATATTAACCAATTTTGTTGTTTCTTTTTTTTTCCTAAATATGGGTTTCTTTCACTGATTGTACTAAGGCAAATACATAATAGGAGACCAGATCTTTAGAAGTTCAGCAGTGCACATTTTAAGTGGAATTTTCCATGATGAGCAAATCCACATGGATCTCTCACACTTAAGTCCTCAGAAGTCTCTTTGGGATTACTTTTAGCACCAGACTATATCAGAGGCAGACATAGTAATAATTAATTTCAAAGGTACAAAGCACGGTTGTGTGAGTCTTCCCACCACACCTCCCACTCAAACATCCATAAGAAGGCTGATTTTGATATGTGTATTGCTACCTTTGCTGACAGTCTAAAGCCCCACCAGGCACCTGGAACCATTCCCTGGGCCTGCAGGGGAGCTTGTCTTCCTTACTTCATACCACATGGCTTCTCAGGACTCAGCCCAGTTTTCCAGCCTTCACTGCCAACATATTTAATCCTGTAATTCAGTCATCAAAATCACAGTTGGAGTCAAAGTGTCCACATGCAGATTTTGTATGTGTGTGTATGTGAATTTTGTCAGGCCTTAGTGACAAGTTATCAGCAAGAAGATCACATCCTTGGTGTCTTGCTTAAGGAGAGGGTTTTTTGGTTTTATTGTTTTTATTGGGTTTTTTGGGTTTTTTTTCCTAGCTCCTTAGTATTCATGGGAGTATAAATGAATTGTGAATGAACCCACTACCCTCTTCTTCTGCAATTTTCCATAAACAAAACTGCAACCATACATTACACTCTACCTTAAGTGCTGCTCTGTATGGAACTGATCATTCCCAGGCAAGACGAGAAATATTAGGAAAAAAAAAAATGCTTGTTTGTAAACTTTCTGGTTAGTCTTTTGACTTATCCATGTGTTCCCATTACAATGTCCTCCAACAGTCACCGCTTCACTATATTGTCTAGAACCTAGGAAGCACAGTGCACCCTCAAACCTGACTCTCTTCAGGAGAAGGTGACACCCTTAAGTGACAATTCTGTGCTTCACAGATCAAGACTTCATAACTTCTTTGCAAGTAACTCACAATTAATCTTTCCTTTCTTGGGCAGAGTGACTTAAGCCTGTTAAGAGAGCTATGGATTTAAGAATACAATGAGCACCTCCACATGGAAATTTGGCTGTGTGGACTGAAATCTGCTTTCAACAGTGTAACTCATTAGAACCTTCAAAAGGTCTCTCCTGTTTATGAAACCTACAGCATTAAAAAAAAATAGTAAACTGAGAAACATCAGACAAAGTTAATATTTTCTTTTTCAACATTCATATTTTGCCTTTAAGTCTACAGAAAGCAGCACTGAAAAGGTAAGTTAAAAATCATGACATACAATTGAGAGTAGCTTAAACCCTAGTTCTTCAGGCCTAAAAGTGTGTTTAATTTTACACATACCCACATTCTCATTGATGTTTCTCCACCTAATTTAAATCAAGAAAATAGTTTTGATCTTAAGTTTCAGCACTTGACTATTTACAGGATCAAATATGAGTCTGATACTGTCACTTTACCTTTCCAGCTTCCCCGTTAGTCCAGGACTCTCCTTTTATCCTCTGTGAAATTTGGAACAGATCTCCTCTGATGCTGGACCACAGCCTTTATTTGTTTATGGGATGATAGATAACTAGACAACAACAACAGTGGAAATGCCATCAAGAAATTGCACTTCTATTTTCAATTAAATCAAATTAAACTTGCTAGCCTTTTTTGGGTCAAATCCAATGGATTCCCTCTACATTTATGAAAAAGAAATAGAAAGTTGCATTTATCCATCTCCCTCCTTCACGTTATTGTGAGGTTGGCAGTAGGTTACTTTGGCGGTAGGAAGTGTCAGGAATGTCAGAGGAAGAGGTGGGCGTACAGCTCTCTCTGCTCCATACAGCACTAAGCAAGACCAAGCAGCGAGGCAGGAAATAGCCAGCTGCATTTCACAGCCAGGGCTCCCACTCCTCAGCCTGAGTCATCGCAGAGCTGCCTTGAGTGCTGTGTCTCTGCCCCACTGCTCAGCTGAGATATCAGGCTTCATCTGCCCAGCCCTGCTCCGGGAGCAGAGGAGCAGGGCTGCTGCTGGCCCTCTACCAGCCTGCGCACACTACAGTCATGAAACAGACCCGGACCAGCCCTCTCTGGGTACGTCTGCATAGCTTCAAAATAAAAACATGCCACAGCAAACAATAGTATTGTCTCCTCAACATCCATACACAGTTCCAGAACATTAAAACTATTCCAGCCTCCTCATCTTTTCCCTTCTGGGAGTAGAAATAGATGAGGTTTACGTTAGATTATGTCTGACTAGTTACATTGCCAAATGTTTGGAGACTACAAGTGCTTAACAGAGCTCAAGTACAATGTGATATTCCCTGGAAAAGTGGGGCTTTCTCAAGGTCTCTGTTGACTCTTTCTATATACCTCACACTTACCTTAAATACAACGGGAGTGAACTCTGCACTTCCCACAAGGCACTCAATATGTGATCATGCCCATAGACAGCACCTAAACCACACGTAAGTGCTCAGAACAAAATCAATACTTTGTGCCCTGAAGCAATTCTGTGAGCCAGGACAGGCTTTGGAAAATTAGAATAATAAGCTGTCTGTGAGTAGCTCCACTAAATAAGAAAGCAGCTGCATTCATGCAACTGTCTCTGGGGTTTTGCATGCAGACACCACTTTTTGACATATGGGAGGGAAATGCAAATTCTGCACCTTGCCACATATAGGATCCCAATCAGATCTAACATCTATACTTGATTTGAGTCCAATTTATTTGGGATTTGAATAAATTATTATTTTTAAAAAACCATAACTGAATGTCAGACAGCAGCACTGCAAGATGTATGGAAATATATATGTAGATTATGATGAGAAGGAAAGTAGTTGTCCTGTGAGACATCGTGTGCAGGGAAAAAAGTTACTCTATGTATTTACAGAAGGAAAAATGGGACAGGAGAATGGTATCTTTTGGCTAATTGCAGCATACATCTGGGAAATTTTAAAGAACTAAACAGAGTTCGGTGTCTTGAAAAACAAAGAAATATGTTACCCAAGTGACTAGACTATAAAAAATAGGCACAAAAATGAACTTGGACCCTGCACTCCTCCGTAATTGTCTGCATTGGGCTGAAAGGGCTGAATGGAAATTCAAAATGATAAAGAATGTAAAATGCAAAGGAGAAGGGAAAACTAGGGAAAAAAGGAAAATGTTCAGTTTCAAAAGACTTCCCAGTAATTCCTGCACACACACATTTCCCTCATCTATTCCAGAGTTGCTTTCTGGTGATACAGCCACAATCTCCCTTCCACCTCAGCTGTCACTGATCTGAGGCTTTTTGCCCATTGTCAGATGGCACATGCCATGTGTCAGAATTTTTATTTTTTTTTTAGATTGAGTTAAAACAAACTTGAGTCGACCCAAGAGGCACCCTGCCCCAGCTGCACTTCTGTTCTGTTGTACCCTCTCTTCCAACCATACTGGAGACAAAAAAAAAGACTGAGGATGGAGAGACACACTCTTTTTTAATTAAAATCATATGTGTCTAGTAAAATACTCAGGACAGAAGCAAGAGATTTATGAATATCAGCTGAAACCAGCCTCACAGAGCAAGTGCCAATATTTACATTTCTATTGCTTAACATTGTTTAGGTTGGAAATTATAGCAGTTTTCTGATTAACTACCTGCAGGCATGCACTAGTTTGACCTTTTGCATGCTAAATTGCGTGCACTAAATTAAATTTTCCTCTCTCTCTCTCTCTTACTGAGATAAACAAGACCAGTTATATGACTCAGGATGCCCTTTCCCTCCTGCCATTCCATATGCAAAGTCAATCCTAGCCAGTTAATCCTCTAATTTAAGAGCAGACTTCTGTATTTTTGTAAGTGATTAGAAGGATTTTGTTTCTTTTAAGTAGTTGTGGGTCAATAATTTGTATTCAGAAAGAAGAGCTAGTAACATCAAAACAACATAAATTTCCTAATAACAGGTTTGTGTGGGTACTTCAGAGGTAAGTAAATGAGCAATGTTCATTGTCAGCTCTTTAAAAATTTGAGGAAACAATATCATCAGCTGCAATGGCTGCTCAGTATACGTCTCCAGAGAAAGCAGAGACAAAAAAAAAAAAGAAAAGGAGATAAGATAATACCACATTTAGCAGGTGATCAGTTGTCCTAATGTACAGGTAATAGGTTAGAAACTCTTAAGTCAAATCTAGTTATACATATTTTCAAATACTAGTAACTAATTTGAGAAATATTTAAATTGTGTCATTACTCAGACATTCTCATTATATCCTCAATTGAAATTATGCAGATCAGGGACAATTTTCCTGAAATCAGATCAAGTTATTCTGAGACCAGCCACACATACTTAGTAGTACTTACTCCCCAGAGAAACATAAGGAAATATCATCAATTTTCAGACTACATCCCTGAATTAACAGAGACAAAGATTACTGCAAAAGCAACAGGCCAGGCTGTTAAAGAAAACAAAAACCTTTCTTTTTTTTTTTCAGTGGAAACTAAGAAAGATTTGTATTCCAATTTATTCTGCGGTGAAATAAGAAAGTTTAGGTACTACACTAAAACCAAGAAAGGGACTCAATGCTTTGTACAGCAAGAGATACATCACTTCAGAGAGGAAATATTTTCTGAGAAAAGGCAATTTCAGACTCTGGTTTTGAATATGTAGAATAGGCAGCAGTCATAATTTCCCAATAGAGCACATCATGTCTGAGTTTGTACAATGAAAGCTTATAAAGCTTATATTCTCTGCCATAACAAGGCTCAGAGAAAGCACAGATCTCTTTTTGGTCCAGCCATGGACAACTCAGCAGCAAACTCTATGCTGTTGTCAGCTCTAGAGGTGAATGGCTAAGACTCAGCTGACTGCAGTGATGTACCATCAGTTCTGCAGCCAGAATGAAACTTTAGAAGAAAAAGTACTCCAACAGAGACCCTATTGATCAAATCAATCAGCTCAGGATCTTTCAAAATTTTAGTAGAATGGAGTCTTTGGAGAAATGGTTGGCAAACACAATTCACTATCATTCTGAGGAACTCTTGACACAAACACTTCTCCCTTTTATAATAACAAATAAAACAACAATCTTCTTGTAGCGTATCACAATTGTTTCCCCAGACAGTTGTTGATTGGAAAGCATTTATGTGTTTGCTGATGTTTTGATGAAGGTTCTGTTTGGTTGGGTTTTTTTTAATTTCTAGTTAAATACTTTCTCTTCTTTTTTCTAAAGGATTGAGGTTGGGGTTTCTTCAATTTCCAGTTAAATACTTTCTCTTTTTTTTCCTAAAGGATTGATGTGGCCTAACTTTACCCTACACTTCATCTACCTTTTCACACAGGTTCTCTCAGCGAGAAACAGAACAAGAGGCAGCATGAGGTGAGCAAATATTTCTCCTTCAGCTACAAATCACAGTTTGAAAATTTCAGCTCTGCATACTTGATATAAACAAAAGCAGATGGCAAATCCTTTATTTACTATTACTGCATTAGGATTTATAGGACATAACTATTTGCTTATACCAGTCACTGTTAAATTTTACTGTGTCTTTTTATTAGTGTTTGTGGGGTAAAAGGCATTCTAAACTGATCAAAAGAAACCAGTTATCATGCAAGAGGATTTTTTTTAACTGCAAGAGTAGTTGCCATTTGTTATGTGGACACTGCCTTTTTTTCCAAGAACATAATGGCACATATGATCAATTCTTTGTTGAGTCAAGATGCATAGGCATACATTTTCATGATCCCTGAAGTACCACCTATACAGAGGTAATGTTTTCCTCTATTGTTTTGCAAAGACATTCCTAATATATCTGCTGTGAGAAAATAAATTCTTTTTCTTAATTTGGCAAATCTATGAACAAAGACAATGAAAAGTGTCATATTCTCACTAAATTCTGCACAAAGCTCACGTCTTGGCTATGATTTGTACCTGCTCATCCTAGAAAATGGTTTGGTCCAAGAGTATAGTGCACTATTATAAGAGCCAAGCCAGGTCCTGTAGAGACTGTGAAGTCAGAGATAAATGATTCTTCTCCCTGTTTAGCAAAAGTTATTCTCAAAAGAAAAAATAAAAGTGATGGCTTAATTTCTGTTTAGTTGTTCCACTACAGTACATATTCATAAATATTCCTTTTTGTTAACCAGTGTATCTTTAGAGACACGTTTCATTTATTGTAGATAAACATACATGAATTTTTTATCAGCCGTGGGTGCCCATAGATACCACAATGAACCAAGAGCAACAGAACCAAAACTCAGACACCGTGCACGGCAAGGAAATTTTCTAGGAGGTATCAGTACTGAAAATATAAAAGAAGTTGCACTTCTCAAGGTCATATACTTTGACCTCAAGTTCAAAGATTCTACAAAATTGACCCTGCTGGGCCTTGTAAGCTTTAGGTGAAAGGACCAGAAGGCAAAGAGACTAACCATGCCCCAATGAAAATAATTTTGAAAGGCAAATAATTCAGGCAAGCTGATGTTAATCAGCATAACTGATAAGATTAACCTGGGAAATTCTGGTAGATACCATCATAATTTTTAGCCCATAGCTCAGTGTTCTTAATATAGTTTCACATCATTTTCCTCTCTGCTATACCAAGAGACAATGAAATCTGTCTTTTAACTCATCATTTACAATTTTGCAAGAGTCATTACTAGATCAACATACCAAAATCATACCAGGCAAAGCCCTTTGACTTGTTTTCACATATATTTGCAGATATGCGCATGTGTGCACTAAGTAAAGCCATAGAGAGTTTTATCATCCTTATTATCGTATAGTTTTTTATGTACACGTAGTGCATTAAACTTGAATTCTGCTGTCCAGTGCTTCACAATATCCTAATTTCAGTTTGCAAACTTGAAGGTGTACTTGTTTCTATAAAACAAATCAACAGAAAATTAAGCAGGTAATTAAATAAAAATAACATAAAATATTTTCCTTTATATTCTAGCTGCATTACTCCTGTAATATGTTACAGCTATGTGGTACATACCTTTGTGCTGTAGGATATATCTAAACCATTTCTAGATCTCAAAAAAAGTCCTGTCAGGGGTCTGAGGCACATGGTTATCCCAGGAATCACCCAGGAGTAGTCTTTGAGTGGGTAAGAGAAACACACAAATCCTAATATTGAGGCAGGATGCACACATTTTTTTCATTCTAGACCTCTCTCCACCCACTGCTCTTCACATATGCTTGCACTTCTGACCTGAGCCTCCAGCAGTATTTGTGGAATTTGTACTGTATGCCACAATGAGACTGTTACTGTGTTTCCTAACAAGGCTATTGCCTAGTGCATTTCTTATGTCTTTTTTTATTTTTTCTTTTTCTTTTTTTTTTTTTTGAGATGTTGTACCCTTTTGCAATGAAAATAAATTATTACTGTTCTTGAGTTGTGTTTTACTTAAGTTTTGTTAATCAGCCACAGGTGAGGCAAACATCCTTTTACATCACTCTCATGGACCCCTGGTTGAAAGTCAAAAGAGCTTTAGCCTCTTGAGTAATACCTTGATTACTCGATAGCTCCAGCAGCTGAGAGATTTGCTTCCACAGTTGGATTCTGATAGTCTTACACAAGGAAACTGAAACTGAATAAGCAGAGGATGATATCCTGGGCCTCTGAAACTGAATTACAAAATTCTCATTGCTCCAAAGAGCCAGAGACTTTAATTTAGGCTTCCAAGACAGCACAGAAGATGTGAGCAGCTCCTCCACCACCAGTTTTCCCCTTTCCTCGGTTTTCTTTCACTTAAATTGTTTAAAATTGGAAGGAGCAGAGGTATTTCCTTCCATGGCACCAAGATTTATACATGAAAATATTACACCAAAAGCATCCACATAATATTTCCAATATTTCCAAGCACTGGCATACAATTCTGTCCTGGAACTGAATGTGAAAAGGTATAACCACCTAACCTTTCCTGAAGGAAATGTGTACCCATATGGAATATGTGTTTTTCTGAGACAGAAAGCTCTTTGCTCTTGAGCAAAGGTGAGCAAAAGTGGTTCAAGGGATTAGCAACGTAGGTCAATTAACTTCTTCTGTCCTCATGATAAGAGGAAGGCTCACAGGGCTATCTGCCTGTATTCATATTTCCAACATTAATGCCCACTTTTTGCCTGTGCCTAAAGGCAGCCTGAGATGCAAGTAAAGCAAAAAAACTGGAAGAGAACATGTGTAGAGTTCCCTCTACTTTCTTTCCTCTAATAATCTCTTACCCTAAGTTTTTCTCAGCTGGTTCATCAGAAAAATGAGGATAATCCTGCCCACCTCCTAGGAATATTAAGAGCGTGACCACAAACAAGGTCATAATTCCTGTGTGCTAAACTCTACATCAGCACCCAGTGCGTGTGATCCTCAGACTAAATGCTTTTCAGTTTTAAGTAACAATATAAAGAGTGGCACAGAAGAGCAATTGGTCAATTTCTATGAACACAGAGAACTAGAGCAGAAACTTTTGAAATAACCTGCATAGGATCATAAAGAAAGAGTCAGAAATTCAACCTATATCTCTAGGAAATCAGTTATTTTACCATGGAGCATATTGCTGTGGAGAAATAACTTTTATCCTTGGCATAAGACTGAGTAAGCAGAAAAACTCACATTTGTTCTGAAAAAGAAGGACAGAGCACATAATGCTCTCTTTCAAGAGCTGTAAACTGCCAAGTGAGGAGCAAAAATGCAGAATTAGCATGTGAATTAATGCTATCACTGTGCTAAAAAAATTAATCCTGTGCCATATAAAACTTTTTTTCACAGGCATATTTTTTATCCCTTGCAGATGGATCTTGGCAATTAGGGACTGAGTTAATAAGCTCCAAACTAGTAAAACTCCAATTGCAGAGCCAAGTATATGAGGTGATCATACGAATTAATAAGCCAGAGGACAAACTATACTGCCAAGTGTAACCTTCAACAGGAGGGTCAGAAGTCACAGGAAAGCCTAGAAACAGACCAGCTCTCTAAATCTTCTTACTGAGTTACAGGAGTGAACTCTACCTACTGTGTTTGGTTTTGACTAGAAACAAAAATCTTCAGTTTTGCTTAAGCTGAAATGACTGCTTCAGCTCCTGCCATAGACAGATATTAGGATGCGATAAGAAACCTCTCATTTATGCTACAAGGTTGGCCATGTCAAAGGAGAATTAAGGGAACAAAGAAGAAACAGATGTTATTTTTCACCAGTTATAAAATTGAGGCTTTCATGCACATTCTTATACTAGTCCTTAAAGGCCATCATCCTTTTCTTTCTATAAACATTTAAAGAAAGCTTGGCAAGAGAGTAACTTTAATCTCAAATACCTGGTTGTGTATAAACACTTCTACACCATGTTTTCAAGCCTACAATTAAACCCTAACAACCTGAAATTAAATTTATTTAGAATTAAACACAAAATTCCAGAATAACACTATTGCTGCTATAATACTTTCATCTACAAAAGGGCAACAGAAATAGCCTCACCTGACTCACAAAGCTAGCCAGAGCACTGGAAATTACCAATATTTTTCATTAATATGACTGCAAATTAACTCAGAACAAGAATATTCACTCATGTAACTGACAGCTAATTTTGAAATAATGAATGCATTTAAGAGTAACACAGTTTTAAATTGCAAACTTAAGAAGGCAAAATAAGCAACATGCTGAATAAATTGTTCATTCCGAATGATTCATCCAAATCTAATAACTATCTGTCTCTACAAATATTGTAATAAGGCATAATCAGTCAGTATAAAACACCAGAAAGAAACAGGACACCAAAAAATGAAGCTGTATTGCTGCTGTTTCAGTATCAAAGGACAGACTTCATAACTCTTTAGCAATCCCTTCTAGCTTAAGATGCTCCTGCAAAAGTAGAATTTAAACTGCATTTTGCTGCCATGCATCACGGCTGAGACCCAAAAGCTCAAATGTAGTCTGACCCTAAAGGCAAAATGAGATGCTTGTTCTCTCCTCATTTTTACCCCTCTTCTCTTTGGAAACCCAGAACCAGAGGCGTGGGGGGAAGTTGCTGACTCAAACTGCTGTGTGAGCAAAACCTACAAGCTCCACGTTGCTGCTATATATGGGCTGGGGGGAAAGATGATGGGCCTGTCTCAAAAGAGCCGCCAACCATCACATCTGAGAGCTCCTCTCAGGCGTCCTCAGCCTAAACATTTTATGAGTTGGGGGTCGCAGGTCACCAACTGTCAAAACAGAGCACAAGTCACACTGTGCACCCGCGAGGAAACTGAGCAGACGGCAAAGCCGGAGTTCAGGGGCCGCGCTGCTCAACGCGCACCACAAAGGGCGAAGCTGCCCTTAAAAAGTAACAGGCTTCCCCCCCTTAAATCTTTTTGATTTTTACAAGTAGAGCTCAAAGTTAAGTGGGCGTGAGTTTTAAAAGATCAATGCACATGTGGAATTAGACTATTCCAAAAGTCTTTTTTTTTTTAAATGGAGGAAAACAACCACCAAACTTTGAACTGCCAAATTTAACCAGCAGCGAACTCCAAAGCACCAGGTGGTTTCATAAACCCAAAGGTTCATAAATCTTTTCTTTAAAGTTTCCAATTTCAAAAAAGAGCTTGTTCTCTTTGTGGTTATTTTTCAATTTTTCTCCCTCCCTCCCCCTTCTTTCCTGCCTTTGGGCGGATGACCTGCCAACCCCTGACAGTCTTTTAAGCTCGCCGTGCTGGCTCCTGCTGATGCTGCCAGAGACAGGCTGCCCACTCATGAGGCAGCGAGCTGTGGGCATGACTTCATCCACTGGGAGGAATCTCTGGGAAAGGGGTTGCACAGGGGAGCCATGCTTTCTATTTTTAAACACTGCCTGTCGCATAGCTGAGGAGTGCAAAGAGTTCAAGCGTTCAGTGAATCTGTTCTCACCACTGCTTGGGCCTTTAAAGCAGTAATAGTTCTAGTAATCGAGGCAGTGTAGTCATCAGTCTCCTCAATCTACAGCCCGAGGGCTACATACAGTCCATGGGAGCAATTGATCTGTCCTGTGAGGTAATTTGGGAGACTGCCAGGTGCAGGCAGGGGGATCAGGGTTGGATGAATCACTAGTGGCTCATGCTTAATGTGGACCAAGGTGTCTTCATGAAAGATGACAGCTGGGAATAAACTTCTGCTACAAGCAGAGCAAATCACTTGCCCTGTACCCTTGCTTCTGCTGTATGAGAAATGCCACTGAGAAAGGCAGCCGTCGGGCATAGCATGAGGTCTTCTTGTGGCCAGAACCAGCTGGTGGCTGTTATGCTTATGGTGGGAGTACATAGGGGTTTTACATGTATACAAAGAAGCATGTGAGCAGTGCATTCCCAGGAGGCATCAAATTTTCTGTAGTTTCTCTGATGTGAGAAGAACTGAGCTGCCATAAACAGTCCTTCTTCAATGTTAAATGAAGTCATCAAAAAGGCCGGATACCGCTCTTTTAGGTACTGCTCTGTAATCAAGAGGCACACAGACACATGGTCCTCTAATCTTCTTAAACTGACAGAAGACAAAGCAGTAAGAGTGGAAGAAATGGTCATAGATTTCTGGCTTCTTTCTTTGTTTACTAATTACACTCTAAGATCTGCCTACTTTAACACATGCCTCAAATTATGCAATCACAAAATCACTCAGGTTGGAAGGGCCTCAGAGGTCACCTAGTCAATCCCCTGACAGCAGCCTGCTCCCTCTGTTCTACACATTTTCCTGCAGAAAGGCAGCAAGGGGAGAGAGCTGTAGAAACAGCTGTGGAGCCATTAACTCGCCTGCTTTACCTAAGTCAGACAGATGGGAATCCTTAGCCTGTTACCACTTCTCTTCTTTAGAAACAGCACCCAACACATGGCTCTGTAGAGACATCACACACAACTGCTCAACTGTGTTGCAGATCTGCGTGAGGGTAGGTTGTTAAATCTCCAGCCGCTTGATGGGTAAGAGTGTTGTCTGATCAGATTCAGTACACAAAATCACATTGCAGCTCTTTAGAGATGGCTTGGTTAATAGTAAATTTCCTATGAAGCCCTCAGGTAAATATCACCCACTTCTATCACTGAAGCTAATGAGGCAAAAATGTTGTGGGATGTGATCAAGGCCACACAGGAATATCAGTATCAGAGGTGGGATTACACAGCATGAGCTTGGTCTAAATGCTCTAAACCCTCCTGGGGTTCAGATTATTCACTCCTGTGGCCTGTGCCATGCTAGCTGATGAGACATGGCACTAGCCCTCAGACATGAAACTGGGTGAAGCAGTGGTTTAGATACCAGCAAGGGTCACTCAAGCCTTTCTGTCAATCCTTTGGGTAGGCAGTACTCTTCCCTTTGGAATAAGTTTGTTGCAGCTTTCTTTCATCCACATTCATCCTACGTCTTTACCCTCCTCACATATACAAATATACACGTTTTGCCAGAAAATCAAAGAAAACTACCACTTTTTTAAAAAAAGAGAAACAAGAAGAGCTTTCATGTTTTTCATGTTTTATGCTGTTGTAACTGCATTTGATATAGTCCCATGAGCAGACCTTTCAATAATAATGGCTAAATCTACTTTTCTTTTATTTTGTAGGCTATTTAGGAGCTATTTGGAGCTGTAACCACAGTTATCCAGACAGCTCTCACCACATACATGTGGTATTATTTACTCAACCTCCTGATTCATTAAATGTATTTCCAGCTCCTAAGAAGTTTATTATTATTCCTCTGTGGCATCTTCATATTGATTATAATTTCAAAATTCTCTGCTGGAGATCAATGAGTATCCACTAAATTAGGTGACAGTTGATGGATATAAAATTGAAACACTGCAACTATTTGCTGTCTACAGCCATCAAAGTAATTAAGATGATTCCATCTCTCCTCACTCGCTCTCTACAGCTAGCTCTGGTTCTGTGTTGAACTGTAGAGAAAGAAACAGGAGAACAGAGAGTTAGTTGGTAGACAACTAGATAACAATGGCAAAAAAGGCATCTAAAATCTTCCAGCATATTGGCTAGCATGACAAAGAAAGCATGACCCTATTATTTTGTGCCATAGCTCCTCCAAACCTGGGTCCAGTCTTCCCTTAAGTCAGGAGTGTTACAGTATTGCTCTCTTGATCCTCTCTCTCTGATATTTGTAGATCTTGTTGAGAAATAGTTCTCAGACTAAACAAAAGAGGTGATTTGGGGCTCATGAGCTTAAAACAAGCTACCACAAACAAGTTGAAATGACAAACTCCTCAATGACACAACTCATGCTCCAGCTTCCATAGCAAGACGAGAACATCAGGTTTCTCGTGTGGGTGTGTAACACTGTGCATTCAGTGTTACACACCCACAGTTAAAAACAATTCACAGATACAATTTTATGTTGCTCTTTCTCTGAATGGTCAAATTCCAAAATCAATGGCAGATCTGAATTTGGCAGTAGGGATCCGTGGCTGTGCTAGTAAGTTAAATGCCTCTAGCCCAGAAGGCCCTTAAGCCTATCTGAAAAAATTCCTGGGTTCCAACTGCTGCAATCCAGTTTCCAGAGTCCCCGAGGGAGAACAGCACACCAGTATTTTGCATCAATTAATCTTTTTAAATATATAAAACAATCTAATCCCTATATTTTCACCCGTAAATAGACTCTAGTCATTTCCATGTAAATAGATAGACTTATAAGGCATCCCTTTTCTTTCCACCATATGCTGTGATAAAAGACCTGGGCAGGATCTCAGAATGCAGGCTGGATCTCAGTGGAACTAGGCTTGGATATGGGACTCATTGTTTGCAGAATTATTCAGCAACCTGGTTGACACCCTGAAGGAATGTTATGTGCCTCCTCTTTATTAGAAAGCCTGTTCCAAAAAAATATCAGCGTAGCTGGTAGCAGACAACTTCAAGGGAATAAGACATGTAATTCTTGTCCTGCCAAGAAAATATATACATTATTAATAATAATGATCTATTTGGCTGATAACATTTTTGATAGTTATTAGCAATGAGATAGAGAACTATTCTCAGTTTTTCTAAACCCCTGCATGGATTTTGCCAAGCTTAAAATTACAGGCAACAGTATACTTCCAATAGCTAAAATTCTGAACAAAAATCACAAATTAAAATGAGTTAAGAAGTCTTTGCCAGAAAAAAACTAAGTTTCATGTTCTCGAACAGTGGATCAAAGTGACAGTTAAATGACTTCCCTATTGCCTGCCATGTTCATACAAGCAATATTCATTAGCAACACGATTATAAATGAGGCAAAAAAAATACTTGTCTGCTTATAATTCTATCTTTTCTTTGCCAAACCCTATCAGCGTTCAAACAGTAGATTTCACTGTATCTGAAACATAGTTCTTTCCTAAATCTACAGGGGTACCTTTTAGCAAAGGAGCTGCAGGAAACAGACTGCACTAATTCAGCATCATGTCAAACTGTCCCAGGGAAGACCACGGCATTTCTCTAACTCTGGCCATAGGATCATGTAGGTTAAGTGCTTGACCTATTGAGAAAAATAGTCCAAGTTCACTTGAAAATGTGCTAAAATTAGCTGGTCTTCCATCAACACAAAGTACTCTATGAAAGGAGGCTGAGAGCAGCCAGATCACCCATTCCATTGTTTGCATAGAACCTTACTCTGTCAAAGGCATTACAAATCAACATGGACTGTGACCTTCTAATTTTTCCTGCATCTTTATCTGAGTCTGACACCCATTACACACAGTAAGCCTGTGAATTGGGTTTGCATGCACACATGCTTGTGTGGGAGATTTCTAGCGTGCATATGACTAGATGTGTCCGTGAAACAATTCTGGGCTGATCCAGACCATTGGTCCAGAACAAAATGAGGTATCGTGTGTGAATTGTATGATGCAGGTATAAGCATCATTACATCTAGATCCATGGAGACAGGTCAAACAACCTTTTGTTTTTCATGTGGTGTCACAGTAGTAGGGCACCAACAGAACATATACAACATACATTGAGAAAGGAGAACCAAAGCTAGTACAAATTAAATAGGGCTATATGATGTGTGGATGATCCTGAAGAGATGAAAAGAGAGATGCAGAAGAGAGCATAATTTTAAGTGCAGTTTATGCACATGACCCATGCCTTTGTATACAGGCAAGTCGCACTCCATCAGGGAGTCATAGTCATAGTTCCAAAGGTATTAGAAGATACAACGTTAAAACCCTTCCTGCAGAAAAAGCAACATGTGCCCTACTGATTTTATTCCAAACCTCTAGAACCCATCCCACAATACCTTAG
>WAAG01014124.1:26959-46189 GCA_013390105.1 Tichodroma muraria | reverse complement strand
TGCTCTGCCCCTTAGGTACTCTTCTAAACAGAGATGTTGGTGACAGCCTTGCTGTACTGTGTCAGGCTATCAGGTCTGTAGTGGTGAGCACTTCCAGAAAGGATAGAAAACAAGAGAGATCTCAGAGTTTTTGTAGGGTCTGAAGAATGCTTTTAGTCATATAAGGATCACATTTCCTTCAGGCAGGAGGATTTTTCTAGGATGGACGCAATATCTACAGGATGGGAGTCTCTGTGGATTTTGGTCTTGTCTAAACTAGAAAATTTTACCACTTTAACCACCATACTGTATACTCATTAATGGTAAAATAAGCAAACAACATGTTGTTATGGAATCTGTAAGTATTTTTATTAAAATGTTTCCTTAATGTTATGCTCTATTAATAGGATCACTTCCCCATTAGTATTTGTCCTTACCTGCATAACTATCAGTAAGAAAAAAATCATTCTCACGCAGGTTCCACTCATCCTAGTATAAAAATTCCTGATATTTGTGTTCAGTTACAATAATTGACTGGTGTAAACTGTTGTCCCTGTAGTACAGAGCTTTTCTTTACTGTTTTGCAGTGCAGGACAGTGCTTACCCCAGGATCTCTTTCTGCCACCAGATGTTTCTCTGCTTAATAAACTTTTATCTGAGCAGTTAAAGGAATGTGATGTCTTTGTGGCATGAATGAGTCCTGAGAGCAGCAGGCTTTTTCCTCCAGGCTTCAGTCTTGATGATTGTCCTTCAGTGAAGTTTCCAGCAGTTTTCCAGACTGAGACCATGGTAGACACAACTTCTTAAAGTGCTGAGTGGAATGCATGTTCAGCACTTAGTCAAAAATGGTCTTCTGGCATGTTCCATTGGCTTTTTGGGGTGAGTGTTCTTTTGTTAACAAAGCTAGCTAAAACTATACCTCATTGCCTTTTGGCTTGTCTATTTAAGCAACATATTCTACCCTTCAATACCATGTGTTAACTTTTTATCGTAGAATTTAAATTTTGCTGGCTGGCTGCTGCAGCTCTGCAGGCAAAAACTTTCTGGTAGAAAAGATGTTGCAAATACTGTCATTATATGGTTGTTCATGTCACAGCTTGCAAAATCAAAGCTTTTTACTGTAGCTTGATAAAAAAATACATTTTTGGTAGGCCAAACTGTTCTTCCTTTCTTCACCCTCCCAAAACCCATATAGTGCCCGTCAGCTGACCATGACTAACTTCTTACCTGTGTACTGTCTTCAAGACAATTAAAGGGGAAGGCTACTAACTACTTAGGCCTGAGCAAGTCAGCTAGCTTGGGATCTGTGTCAGAAGACAGAAGCAGTAAAAGCACCATGTATTTTTTTCAGTCTCACTTTAACTGAGTTTCATCTTATTGTTGACTGTGCACAATGGACTGAATTCCTCATCTGATTGCAGAATTCTGCAAAGGCAGCATGAATATTTTCCTTGCAGATTACCCTGCATTCCTGTGTACTCCACTGCTTTCTGTTTTGACAGTCATTAGAGCTGCAATCCTCATCCAGAAGTGGTACCGCTTTACGATGGCCCGGCTGGAGATGAGGCGCCGCTATTCTCTCACCATCTTCCAGTCAATCGAATATGCGGATGAACAGGATCAGCTACAGGTTTGTAACCCTCCATTCTTCCTATACAAGCAATTATGTTATCCCCAGGACTGCGGTTGCACAAAGTGGGTGTGTGGTGATTTCTTTTACAAAGCTGGGTCTTGATTAATAAAACTGTTCCCCTGCCTGATGCGTGAACTAAGTTGTGTGTGTTCATACACGGACATACAGATGAATGTAACTACACAGGCATCAAGACACCATTCTGCCATACAGCGTATCTAGGGTATGGGTTCCTGGATAGCAGCTGTTAGCCAGGGATTGCAGGTCATTTACAGATCACTATGGGTGATCTTAACTGTCTGTGGGGCAATATATGTGCAACAGAGATATCAGTGTTTCAGCATGCCAGCCCAGACTTCCTTTAGGGTCAGTATAGGAAATTTGGAACTTATAGGCCTTTGTGTTCGTCCTGGCGTCTGTCTGAAATCAGTTGACTGCATTGTAGCAGTTGTTTCTATTGACTATGAAGGAAGTCCAGGCAAATAGTCTGGGTGGTGGACAAGATGAATTACACCCAGAAACATCAGCAGCACTGAAATAGCCCTGAAACGTTTTGAAAATATGTATTCATGAAGTGTCAGTTGTGAATTCCCAGAAAAGGAAAGGGAGCTATTTTTGTAGTAGTACACAAATTGTGTCATTGTTGCAGGCTGATACTATGGGAATATGCAATAGTGACATATATCCCCCTAAATGGGAAATTGCAGGTAATTGAGTAAGAAAGATGTTAATGCTTGTTGGATCGTCTAAACTGATCAGTGTGTTTGTTCTTTTCTTTTTCATACTCAGCTATCCAACTTTTTTACATTCATGCTGGATCATTGTACTCATCCTGATTCAGGTAACAGTAAAAATAAAAGTAATGTGGAGATTGTGTTTGAAAAACTTGATGTGAGGAAAGTTAATTTTCAATGTGATATTTACAGCCTAAGGCACGTGCTGGGGTTCAGGTTTGGTGTCTCAAATACTGTAATATGAATTTGATCTTCTAAGTGTTGACACTGCTCACTATCTACTTAATGAGTAGGAGCAGTCAGTATGTCAGAACAGATGCCCATTGTCCTTATGAGAATATTCAGAGGTGCTCAGAGTGTTTTTTTATATGTTACTGCCCTTCCTACAGAATCCAGTTTTCACAGCTTTCTATGCATGTTTTCTTAAACTATGAAACGTGATTATTCAGAAAGATTGTGTTCAGTTGGTTTAAGGCAAGTATAATCAAAGAGGTTGCTCTTTCTCTCCCACCACCTCTGGCAATTCTGGACAACTTTTTAATTTAATTTGTTCTAGATTTCACTGCAACATGTATCAGTATGTGAATAATGAAAAAGAAAATAAATTTAAACTGCTGGAGGTAAATCTTTAGAAACCATCTCAATTAAGCTTCAGTTATTCAAGGAATAACCTTTAATTTTTGAAGTATTTTGGTATCCTTGGACATAACTTACTTTTGAGGTCAAGCTCAACAGAAGGACAGACTGAAAATGATTCCTAAGTCCAGAAAACAAACATGACTTCCCTGAACAAATTCAGAATAGATCTAATCCCAGCAGAGTTAAAAATGAGGCTGTCCCCTTCTTATTGCATTACAAGAGAATGCCCTTTTTCTTTCATCTGATCTAGCTACAGGTTATTCCAATTAAAATTTGCACAAGATACTTTGATAGCAGGATAAAACCACCATCAAAACCTTAAGTGGTTCAGTGTTCTAATGACAACCGGTAGAAATTGCAATTTTTCTCTCTTAAATACTTTAGAGTGCCTAATGCTCTCTGTACTCTGCAGAAAAATAAATTACATTTGAGCCTTGCTCCAAAGTCAAGGCAGATGATACAACAGTCCTCGCTTTGATTGTTTTTCCCATTACTGCCATATTCTGTGAAAAAAAAAATCTGCTTTGGTCATTTAACTTCCTGGGAAGGAATTAGCAAACTTAAAGAAAATCAGATACTTCTCACTTCATCTGCTTCATGCTGATAGTGCACGTCTGTTCAGCTTTTCCACCTGAATGGGAAAGAAAACAGTAGTACTAGGTCTGAGATTTGGCAAAATATTATTAACCTCTATTTTTATTATAATATTAAAATGGAATTTTACAGCTGCTTGTTGCAGATATGATTTATCCACTTTTATTAACTGTGTCTACTGACAGAAGGAATAAAGGTGAGGTGTCTCAGGTGACTTGCTAGGGCTCAGGACATCGCAGAGCGCACTGCTGCGTGCACAGGCTGTTCATGTGCAGGTGGAGATCCGAGCCTCACCTGTGCACAGGGAGGGAGATGGAGGGTTCTGTGGGCTGCCCCTCATCACCACTGCACAGGTGATCTGTTTCTTGGTCTTGTAGATATTGGGAATTGCAGATGTGGTTAAGGCTGAAACACATGATAGAATGTATGTGGTTTATGGTAAAGCGTCCCTTTGTCTTGCTAGCTTAAAACTTCCCTCTTTTAGGACTGGCGTTGTTAAGACTTGGTAACTGCTCCAAAGGCTTTATTTTTGTCTTGGTTTGTTCCCCTTTTCTAACACCATGTGTTACAGATACCAGAACCCTAAACGAAACAGAAAAATTCTGGTGTGTGCTTAATAAAGAGATGGCCAAGGCTGCCTATGCAAAGGAGCTGACTAAGTTTTTTTTGGAGGAATTGTATATCAAATGTGTATTGTGTGGGTTGTGGTTATTTTGTCCAACTGCTGGCCGTGTGCATTCTTTAAGCTCTTGATTGCTTGCCCCTGGAAGTGACCTTTGCAGCACATATGCTAGCCCCACTGATGTAAGCAAAATCAGTGCTGAATAGAGGGATTCTTAAAGAACTGCTTCCATTTCTGCTGAATCACCCTCTTAAGATGGGAACCACAGTGAATGTAAACATAACAACCTGAAAGGCTTTAAACTGACTTTGCTATTCTCAAGCATTTTCAAGAACCTGAAATTCTCTGGCTTTTTTTTTTTTTTTCATCAGTGTGTGCTCATTTAAATTAGAGTAATAGCATATGGTTCAAAAGCCATCTCCAAGAAGACAGTATATAATATTCTTACCAAAGAATAGATTGCCTGTTCTTCTCAGTATGTGATAAGAAAGTTACCTGAAAATTTTTTGATCTGTGGTTTTCCTTACATTATAAACTACTTAGCCTCCACCATTAATCTTGTTACTTTTCTGTTTATCTTTTTTTTTCCAGATTATGTTTTTCAAAGAAAGAAAGCAGCTGCCATCTCATTAACACAGTAGTGCTTTTGATGTGATTGTTTATTTGTTATACCCTAAAGCTTTTTTCATCCTCTCATTCTCCTTAAGATGTCAATGTAGTTTGTGATTGGGATATAATATAGCTGAGGGTCTTGTTCTGCTTCTTATTAAAGGTTATTTTGCACGAGTTTGTGGAAAATAGGAATAAAACCCTTTTCTACCTTACACTTTTCTCCCTCGTTTCCTGAAAAATCTTCCTACCTTCTCAGCTTTCAATGGAAAGTTCTCTGGTCAGACAGAGAAAGCTGGAAACTGCCTTTCCAGCAAAAGATGACCCATTTACTCACTCTTTAATGGACACATTGAGGGTGAGAAGACTGCAAACACATCCTGAGAAAAATGGTGGGACTGGGAATCTAAACCTGTTCCTCTCAAGGTCACCAGGGCACCTCCTGGAGCCTTCTTTCAAAAGGGAACAAAAAAAGAGCGTTGTTTTCTGCAGTTTCACTCCCCGTGATGCTTCCCTTACAGCTTTAACACCCTTCCAAGATGTTTTGCACAGAGTGATTCTTGAAGTGGAGAATAAGTTATAGCTGCTTGCAGTTTGTAGCACTAGGAATGGTGTGAAGGAAGAAATGTTTGAAGCATTTTAGAAACCTCCTTCCTCTTTGTAGGCTCAGTGTCCATTTGGCTTTGATCCGAGGGCTGTGGATCAGTATCTGGCTTAGTGTAAGAGCACTTCTCAGGAGTCAAAGGTGCTCCCAGGTACCCCAATGGTCAGGCTGAAGGCTCACAGATGGTAGCAGGACAGAGAACTGATTTCAGAGCTGCAGAAATAGCTGATTCCTGGTTCCCCCCCTAGTGAGCACATTCTTGGCAGTGGCAGCTTTGACTTGCCTTGAAAAACTCCCATGACAAGGTGATACTGTCTGGAGAATCAGGTCTTTGGGCTTTCTGTGGCCAAATTGACTCCACTTAGCTCTGCGTGTTCGTGTTTAACATGGAATATGGCTATTGCATGTTAAACACAAAGTAGGGTAGTTGTTTGGGTTTTGTTAATAGTGAAGGCTCAACTCCCTGAGCCTGGGCTAGACCTCTGGTGTCAGAGTAGAGAGCAGGCCATTGCCTGTGCTCCCTCTAGTCAGTGGAGAAATGCAAACGCTGGCTGAGGATATTTCATTCTCTCTTGACACATGTGCCTGAACTAGGCATGCCAAGACTTTTCATCCCTGTCTTTCAGTATGAACTGAAAGAGACTTGACGGCTTCAACTAGAACAGCAAAATGTGAGGGGTGCTGAATCCTTCAGAATTAGTCCTGCATGGGGCATGTGGTGAACAGGGGTACTTGCTGGACAGCATGGTGATTGCCCAGGCTGCATAAGGTCATCCTTTACTGACTCAGTTCAAAGATGGGACAGTCATGCTGTGCAGGAAGAAGCCTTAAAATCCAGCTGAAAGACAGCCTGAGGAGCTGTAAGCACATTCTAAGGGTAATGACCATGACTGGCTTTTGACAACTCATCCAGAAGTGGAAAATGGGGTATACTTTGCAGAGATATGCCCTACAGGGAAGGATTGGGTTTCCCAGCCTGAGTATGTGCCAAAATGGAAGTGAATCTGTGAGGAAAGCAAGTTCATGTTCAGAGGTAAAATGATGGAGGGATGGATGGATGGCCTACTGTGTGCTGGAAGGGAAGGTAGGAGCAGGCATGGGCAAGTGTCTGCCTGGCTTGAAACACTGAGAACATCACTGACTCTGAAGGAGTCAAGTCTGATAAGGACAGCTGGTTAGAACAGGCAAGAAATGAGGCATTTGGGTGGTCCGAGGAGTTGGTTCTGCAGTTGCCCACTTCTTGGGAAGTGGGGTGCAGAGGGAGATACCAGAGGCCTGCTGCTGGAGCTGGAGCAAGAGCAAGAATTGGTGCAAATGTGCTTGGCTGATCAATATGTGAGAATCAGCAATTTCAGTCATGGTAACATTCTGGTGTCCAGCCAGACAAAGCTGTAACTGTCATGGGAGACTGCAAACCAAACTGCACTTGGTGAAAATGGTGAACCCTGAGCACCTTGCTGTTACTTGATGCCTTAATCTATTTAAACGGCTGAGTTTAACATTGCATTAGCACTGAATGTGCTAAGCAGCTCACAGCTGAAGTGCTGATAGTAAAAGGCGGCTTTTTAAAATCCAGATTACATTTTTATCTATTTATTTCTTTAATATGCATTTCATCCAGTTGCAAGACAACTTTGCCTTTATGAATCTCATAATTTATGAGGCCACATGCTGGTTTTGGCTACTGTGCATTTTGAGTCACAGCTACAGGTCAGCTGTAAATCAGCAATAAATAATACAGCTGCACAGCTGTAAATAATACATTTTTATTTGCAGTTGCAGGAAATCAGGGTTACAGACAACTTAACTGTAGCCCAGCAAAAAGTGTTTACAACAATCATCTCACAAGAGCAACTCTGCAACAGCATCTGCTAAGACACTTTCATTTAGGGCCTGGTTCTCTCTTTTAGGATAATGCCTGACCAAGACAATCTGCAAGAAGAAAACACTGAAATCTGCAGATCAGTCAGTTATGTTTCAAGGTTATGTCAAGAAAAATATTGGATTGAAGCAACTAGCAATATTCCTGCTTTCTCCATGTTCCAGGAAAATTAGAAGCTATGCTCTACTTTCACCACTCTATTTTTGTTTACTTCATTTCATCCAGTAGTTTTATGGCAGCCAACCAAAAGCTGGCATTGTTTCCTAGCTGTATCAGAAAGGAGTGATTTGCAATCTGCTGTGAATAAGTAGAATTTTGTTGTTGACTTTTAAAATAATCACTGTGATCTTCTGGTGTTTAGCCTAAAAATTTTAAGTAGAAAATAAAAACAATGGAAGTGAATCTTTAAAGCCTGGATTAAAAGTGTAGTACTGAACTTTAAACAGATGATGGTCATTAAATGATCAGCCATGGCTTTTGTGTCTCCTTCCATCATGGGGAAGGAGAACGAAGTATGTTCCAGGTGATGATTCTCATTACCTGCAAGCAGACTACTCCACAACTCAGTGCAAAATATTTTGCACCCTGACCACAGCTTCCAGCAGTGGGAAAAGAGTTTTTGCCTGTTTTTAACTTAACCTCGTTGATTGGTTGGTTGGTTTTAGTATTGTGAAACAATCTGGGGAGACCTGGAGCTTTTTCACTCTAGGAGACAGGAGTCAGCCACTGTAATACTGCAGCAGTTAAAGCAGCTACATTCAGTCTGTTCTGGCCATGCTCTTACAGCTCTATGGGGGACTGGTGGAGTTTCTACATTTTTGTTTTCTTTCTATCTTGTTCCAGTTTCTCAAATTTTCACCAGCCCTAGTGCTCCTCAGGTGGTGGATGAAGACTTATGTTTAAAAGAATTTGAAAAGAAGATTGATGTTCCAGACTCCTATTATGGACCACGACTCTCATTCCCCCTTACTGCTGAGGATGCCAATGCTCTCCTTCATGCTTTCAGGAATGAACAGGTAATTTGCAACTATCTTGTTTTCTGTTTTTAACTTATTTTATATCTGTCAAGTTGTAGTTCCATTATCCAATGTAAGGCTAAACTGGTGCCCAAAGAGATATTTCACCCTTCTTTTACATCTCATTACTTTTTCCTGCTGGCGCAGTGGGATCATAAACGTGCAGGGTAAGCTGCCTTGGGAAATTGATCTGGCTGTAAGATATCCCAATAAAATCAAAAGCAGACAGTTCTCAGACAGACGAGCTCCCACATTTGATTCACTGCTTTGCTGCATGACCACCAGGCCAGGCACTGGGGAGGAGGCAGGGATTAGTGAAATGAAATGAAATGAAATGGGAACCCTTAGCAGCTGCAAGGCAGGGGTTCTCAGTGACAGTGCAGGACTGGGGAAGGTGTCCTAAGCTAAAATAGAAACTAATGATCATCTTTTTATGGGTTAAAATTGTTCATTGTTTGGTCCTCTGTCTTTTGTCCCCCCACGTCATTCTTCTAGAGGAATTGAGGTGTAAGGGTTAATCACCTCATTGCAGTGTGCAAGACTCCACCGTAACAGTGGAGTGACTATACAGCATTGCTAATGTAGCAGAACAGAGTGATAGTGCAAATCTCTGGAGCTCAGGCTGCAGCTTACAAGGCACTGAGGAAGCTGTTCCTCATTCTCTATATTCCTGAGCAAGCCCTTTCATTGCCCACAAGATGAGGGTGGAGCAGGGAGGCATTAAATGGCACAGCTTTGTTTGAACTTGTAATTATTTTTGCTCAACAATATGCTGTATAAAAGGGGCAAGGGTCTATCATGCTCTTTTATTTACTAAATAAGAATATTTTTCTCCAGTAAATTTCTGTGAATGCTGATTGTAAAAGTACCAAATATAAAGAACATGATAAATGAGCCAAACAGACTTCACCTCACTTTCCACTCTCCCTTCTCTTACTATGGCTGGCATTTTATTAAGGAAATGGTCATTTGTAATTGGCCTTTTTGTTTGCTTAAAAACATGAATCTTGAAAAGTCATTCTGTAGCTCATCTATCACCAAAATTCCTCAGATCTCTGTTGGAATACAAAACTTTAAAAATCACCAGCTGACAAAATTTTCATTGAAAACATTAAGAGAGAAGACCAGAAGCTTCAATGTTGCATTTTTATAACTTCCTCACTGTGAACAGGAAGATAACTCCTTACCAAGGCAGCCCATAGTAGAATTTTCTTGTCATTGTTTTTTGCAATTTGCTGAAATACCATTTATGGCCTTTGGGTTTTGTTTTTTTTTTTGGTGGCTTGTGTTTTGGAGGTTGTGGGGTTTTGTGTGTGTTTGTTTGTTTTTTTACTCACACCTAGAATGACATCCTTTTTATTTTTTTCCCAGTTACTTTAAACAGATGGCTTTATGCAATGATTTTGAGTGCTCTAAGGGTCTTATCTCTTCTGAAAAACAGGAAGAGTATAAATAAAGTGGGAAAATCTGTAAAATAAGTTCAGTAAGGGCTCCATAGCCATTCACTGGGAAGCAGATGCAAAGCTATGAACACTCCTAATCCCCAGAACTAGGCCTTACAGCCTGTACTCATGTCTGGAGGTCTGCACTGTAAGTAACCTTGGCAGTACATATCTGATATTAATAAAGCAGACAGACCTATTGCTAATTCAAAGAAGTCTTCCTTTTCTACCTGCTTTTTCTTCTCACAGCTGCTTCATGCCCGCTATGTACTGCAGCTGCTAAGTGAAACTAGGAGGGTTCTCAAGGAGATGCCAAATATCACCCATCTTTCAACTTCCTACTCCAAGGAGATAACTGTCTGTGGTAAGGTGCCAGAGAAGATACCTGCTTTGGGCTATGGTTTGATATTCTAAGTGGTTAGAGAATGATACTGACATTTCCAAATTTTGCCATTAGAAGAAAGATCTCAATGCCCCTTAAAAAGTTATTTATTTATTTTTATTTATTTTCCCCTACAAATGCGTAAATTGGAGCAAACAAGCAACAAAAAAATAAAGTTCCTGAGTCATAGTAAGTATATTTTAAGAAATTCCCTCACCTCCTCTTTCCTGTTCTTGTTTAACATTTCTGAATGAGTCAGTATTAATTCAGCTAACACTGCAGAGCAGCTTAAATACTCCTGCACTTCCATCCCCAAAAATGCCACCAAGTATTTTGATCACTGGCTCTAAGTCTCACCTCTTTCCCCTCTCACTGAGAAAAAGACCTTACTTAGTAATGATTTTAATGATTTTAATAATTTACTTGATAATGATTTTAATGAGGGTTTAATATGGGTGGCAAAAAAGATCTTCCATTGACAGCATGAGTATCTAGAATAAATTGAAATGATAATAACCCCTCATTTCTAAGGAGACCCAAGAGGATGGATAAGTCTTTGTACAACCAACAAATTAGTCTCACAGAATGATGTGTCACACAGTAAAGAACTAAGAGCTCTTCACCCATTTATTTTGTTACACTTTTGTAAATTATGGATAATGGGATGCGGTATCCTGACTTGACACAGAATGCAGTAGCTGCAAAACAGAACAATAATGGTGACATAACTCTTGACATCTATCAGTGTGTGCTGTGTGTAATAGTAAAGTGGTATAAGGGAGGTATTGTGAGACGTGAAATAAATAATGTTATTTAAGATGTGGGTATGGATCTACTTTGATTGTCAGGAAAGGGTTTGTTTAAATGAGGTTTAGTATAAACAATAATTTATTAACCAAGCCAGCAAGACCCGTTCCCAAACCAAGGAAACATATATTCATGTTTGTTTACAACACAACATGTTCTCATTAAATAAACATTCCTCTTCACGTTTGTATCGCATTTGCACTATGTAAGCAGCATCAAAAGGGATCCCTCTCCTGTACTGAAAGTAAAAGCTTTTGTCACCAGAAAGAGCCTCTGCAGAAGACAGATAACCCATTTTTAAGCATAATCAATCCAAAATGTTGATTTTCTTAAGGTATCACTCTCCATTTCTTATAATTTCAAATTAATAATGTAGATTAAATGTATACCTGAAATGTTATCATCCACATACGTGATAAATATCTATCACAGCTTGAAAGATCCCTTAGAACAAATTCAGCAGGCTGATAATTAATGAAAAGTTACACAGAAAACATGTACACATAAAAATGTAACTTCTCTTTTCCTAACCATTGGTGGTAAAAGCATATTATCACAAGATAGGTTTTGAAACTGTTCTGCAGCTTTGTGAGTCACCAACATGAAAAGGTTGGCTCTGTGAGCATGAAATGCAGTCGGATGCACAGGGGATCTGTGCTGCAGTGATGCTTTGTATTGGGGTGAAATTCTACTGCCTGTTCCAAACAAACCTCTCAAAAAGGGCCCAATCCATTATTTCTGTGGCCTTAGCATTGAGGCACACAGGCACGGACAGTTCTTGACATTTTCCACCACTTCCTGCTGGTAATAATCAAAACCTATCCCTGAAACATGTTCAGTTGTGCAGTGTAAAAAGGGTTACTTTGGTAAATTTAAACCCATTAGTGTGTAGAAGTCTATTATATTTCAAAATGTCTTTTAGTAGCATTTTCTGGGTTCCTATGCATAAGGAAAACATGGGGAAAAACTTATGTCCAACTAATTCCATTTTTATAATTCCAGTTTCCTCCTCCTCTGTGATAAAATTAAAAAAAAAAAAGATGTTTTTGTTTCCCATAGGAGATTTGCATGGAAACCTGGATGATCTTTTGCTGATATTCTATAAGGTAAGTAGGTACTCTGAGGCATTTTCACTTTATGACTTGTTATTAAGAACGTGTATTTATGTGTGACAGATTTATCACCATTAGAACTGCTCATGTGGTATGCATACACCACACACAGAAATCTGGAACAATTTGGTGTCTTTGTCAGAGCTTTTCCTTCTTCATCTCCTCCTGCTCACTGTGAAAGAGATCGAGGAGATTATTATTTTCCTGAATGCTGAACTGCAGTATGAGCCAAAACTTAAGAGGACTCCTTGCAAAGTCTCCAAAGTTCTGCCACTGTTATAAATTCCATATTGACTGAAGTCTGCTAAAATCAGGAGCTGAGTTCCTGATATAACAGTACACCATGGATAATTCTGACACTCAAGAAAAAATGCAGAAGCTTTAATTTAGGCCTTTCACTGATACCTGCAGGTTTTTTGGTTTGCTTTTGGGTTCATTTGGTGGTTTTTTTTGTTATTTGGTTTGTTTGGGGTATTTTTGTTTTGGTTTTTTTTTTTTTTTTTACTTTGTTGGGTTTTTTGTTGTTGTTGTTTTTGGAGGGAGGGGTGTGTTTTTGGTTTTTGTTTTTAACAGGAAACCAGAAAGAGTGGTATTTAAAAGCTTTTTAAGCCTTGGAAGCAATCACATGGTCTGCACAAAATAGAAGTACTTTGGGCATCCTTTGCATACTCTTTTTTATCATGCTCAAAAAGCATAGCTCTGTTTTACTGATGTGTAAAACAAATTAAGCTCCAGGCTAGCTTTTCCGCAATCGTATGTTTAACTGAATGTGGGGGTTTCAGTTTGAAACTGTGTGGAAACACCAGTTTCGTGTAGCGCTTTTGGTTCGCCCATTTGAGATTTCCCATCCAAGACCAAAGCAGGCTTAAACTTTGAAAGGTATAAAGCAAATCTATTAACAGAACTAAAAGAAGAAAAATAAAAACCAGAATAAAACCTTTAGACCATTTCTCCTCCCTTCCCCTATACCTTCTTCCCTTCCCAGTGACGACGTACAGAAACAACGCCCAGAATTCTCAATTTTCCACCTCTAGAATAGTCTTCAGTTTACTTAGGGAGAGAAGCATCTCTTGCTGCTATGGACAATTCTCCACAAAAAAACAGTTATCTCGTGGCTTCAGTTTTCATGAACAGCAGCTGCCCAGGAATCTGCATTCATGAAGTTCCTCCCATTTTCACAGCCTTCTCACAGCTGTGCTCCTGGGCCATGCCAGCTTATGAGGTATTATTTTAAAGATGAACTGTTCAAAAGCAAATGTTCTCTTCATCTATCTTAAAATCATCTTCACCTCTGGGAACAAAAGTTCTCCTCTTCTTCTTCCCTCGGGGTTTATCACTCTCGCTTCTCTCTGTTCAACTTCCCATGAGAACACAGCTACTTTAACATCTACTTACTCGGCATGGATGCCTTTGCTCAGGTCTACAATTTGAACGTTCCACCTCTCCATACTTTTTCCATGATTTAAAGGGGATATTTAAGTATATCATAGTCCATCACCATGGTTTACAAGAGAATTTCAGCCTAAAAGTAAGGCATCTCCTCATACTCCTCCCATCTGGGACTTTACTCCTTCTTGACTTGGCCTTGGTGCCTTCATGTTGTTTCTCTGCATGTCTTCACTCTGTCCTTTTCTCTCACTCGAGAGAGGATGGAGGCCTGCAGGTCTCTTCTGTGCACTGAAAGAGTTAATGTCTCACCCGGGGCTTGCAAAGGGAAGGGCAAAGGGCGGGGCCGAGCCGGGGCAGTCAGGTGATGGATTGCAGGCCATGCTGGGGCTGTGCCAGGGTCTCAAGGGGCTCCCCTCATTATATTTACAACTGCAATCACCCTGCATTTTATTTTTTGGTGTAAACAGACGCCAATTCTTTCCCCTCTCTAACGGATGCTATAAAGAGAAAAAAAATAAGCAACTCTCATCCTGACTTCAGTAAATTCAGAGCCAAAAATCCCACTGACTTCAGACTAGAGATAACACCCAGTTGTTCTGTGTTAAACTTCTAGGGGAGTCCCTTCCATCAAACCAAATAATATGGGCAAATGTTTTGTCATTTCAAAGTAGTTCAGAATATAGAGAGCAAATGATAGAGCTGATTAGTTATTTAGAAGCAAATTAAATGGCAGTATTTTCTGTCCCCTCTGAGCAGTTTACTCAGATGAGCAGTGAACCCAGTTGGTTTCTGGGATCCATTTTTTTTCTCCTTCCCAAGCTGTATCTGTTGGAAGGGATTTCATCCTCTGAGTTGGTAACTCAAAAACTTAAAAAAGAGGATGCAAATCCTAAACAGTGCCATGGGAGTGATCTCAGTCTGCCCAGGGCTGTGCAGAGCTGCAATGGATTCTGGAGGTCTGCATGCAGACCAGGCTTATCACTTGCACAAACCACCCTCAGCAAACACACAGAGCTGGCAAACTACAGCATATTGATACAGTGCTGCAGATGGTGCATAATCCTTACACCTGGTTTGGCTGAAGCTAAGACACTTTTTTTTTACTCAATAACCAGTTTGTAAGGTTCACTCAGTCCCTGCATTAATCTTTATTAAATTACAGCGTTTCCTGGTATTCCTTGAAACACTTGAATTTTATATTATGTATTGCTAAGTTAGATTGTTAAAAGGATGCTATAGATAGTAGTAGCCTGAAGCAGTAAAAGATGCCAAAAACAAACGGATGTTAATTAATCACTAACCCAAGAGATACAGTAATTATGCCCAGCAGCAAGTTGCTAATCATTAGAGGGCCTTGTTTGCCTCTCTGACGTGTCAGAGGCTGCAACAGCCTTTAATTTAATTTTGCTGTCATTGTTGATTGAAACCACAGGAAAGGAGAATGTATGAGTGTGGAACAAAATTAAAACGTCACATTGAAGTTGGAAGTCCAACTTGTTTAAAACCAAAAAGTTCCAAAAGTTGGAAAACCAAACTTGTTTAAAACTCAAATTGTGTATAACCTTTTCCAAAAGAAGGGTGATAGAGTCTGGAGACTGCTCCAGTAGATGTGTCTTTCCATGAGGATTGCAGTTAGAGTGGTTGTGCGTATACTCTCAGTCTGCTGGTGAATTCACATGCCTATTTGTTTTAAGGCAAAGCTTTTATTTATTTATCTATCTTTCCAGAAACTGCTGCTGAGTTTCTGCTGTCTGTTCCACTCCTGAAATCCATCCTCTCCTTTTTAAAATCACTCCAACCCACTGCATTAGAAGAATCTCATACATTGCCACTCCTGCAAGCACAGGCCCCTTCTAAGTTAACTTGGAAAGGGCTCAGGTCAGGACAAGCTATAGCAAAATCCAAGGAAGCTGAATTTACAGAAGCCAGGATGGAGAGACCAGGGTTCACTATTGCATCCTAACATGAAAGCACAGGAACTGACTGGGACAAAAAAAGATATTCTCATAAGAATTCAGATTACACATTTCATCGAGTCCTTGGCCACATCACACATCCTGCAATAAACCCACTAAGGCAGAACACCAGTAATGCCATAGGAACACAAGAAAGGCTTGACACTGACACCTTGGATATATTTAAGAAGTGGGATGTCTTGCAATGCTGCCAGACCTTTTAAGAGTGGCTACCACAGTTATAATGTAATTTTATGGATGTTCTATTGATATTCCTTGTGCGTATCAATTGACAAAACAGAGGTTTCCATTTTCTGTCAAGTCAAAGTTGAAACACTATTTCTGATATTCATGATTGGAAATGATGAAGCTACATACAGGTGGTGCTATATTTTCTGTAAGCTGATAGCACCTATTGATGTGTTGGTAATTTAATAAAACATACCATCACTAAGTCACCATTTTTTACTAAGTCACCATTTATAATAAAGCATTTCTCTGTATCTTCAGGAAAAAAAAAAAAAAAGGTAAGAAATACCTGAATATACAACCTCTCAGGTTTGTGAGCTTTCAAGTATATCTTGGCTCTCATGAGTAAAATTCAAGTAGTGCTTTCAGGATTAAAGCAACTGAAATTAAACTATTCAAAGTTCTGTTTTAAGACTTTATATCCTCTGGACTATAGTCCTTCTCAGCAGTTTGGAAGCATACACTGCAAACAATGTAAATATATGAAATCCATTCAAACTTACATCAGAAGATTATTTTTTGTGTTTTTCTTATCTTCCATTCAAACTGAATGACTCCCTTCTGTTTACAAGTGCATAATTTCCTGGCAACAGTTGCATTAACAGAAACATATATTTTACTACAAGACTCATGTTCCTTTTGGTCCCTTTCAATTGAATTTAATAGGTAGAGGAAAGGATTAGAGATGGCATTGTAAGAACAGCCAGAGAGGTCCTCTCTTCTCTAATGGCTCAGGTTGTCTGATGTGAAGGTTTTTATTCTAAGCAGTGGAAATAAAGAAATGCTGCATTTTAAATCTCTGTATTATACAGGATTTTTTTCCAGCATTTCTAGCAATGGGATCTCATTGAAATGCTATTTCCTTTATTGCAGTAGCATAGCAGCCTCTCTAAATGCCCTTTTTTTTTTTCTTTCTGCAGAATGGTCTGCCTTCAGAACAAAACCGCTACGTCTTTAATGGTGACTTTGTCGACAGAGGGAAAAATTCTATGGAAATACTTATAATCCTATTTGCATTTCTTCTTATCTATCCCAATGATTTACACCTGAATAGAGGAAACCATGAAGACTACATCATGAACCTGAGGTAAATTTTGGGGTGGGGCAGGTAATATCTGACCTGTCACTAGAAATATTTTAGCTTTTGAATGCTACTTTAGCCACTGTGACACCCTAAACCAGAAATAATGTTTTATTAAGTAGTCAAGTGTAGCTTTGCCTTCTCAGCATGTGTTTGGGGAAGGAACATCCTCATTACACATAGACATTTGAAAGAGAATCATGTCTTGTCTTTGATCTAATCATAATCTATTGAAGTCAGAGGGCTTAGTGCAGCTTCCAGAGTATCAAAATTGGGGAAGGATGGATGGAAGGATGATATTTTAGTTAAAGCACATATTTAGCAAAATCTGATATTTTAGTTAACTTTGAACTAAGATTTCACTTCTCTAACACAAGGGGCAGGCAAATATCCTACCTTCTACTCTAAAGGAGCTTCATTAGTTGGAGGTGTCAGTGCAGGAAAGATGACACCCTGTTTTCTAACACAGACATTTGCACGCAGCTGTGCATTGCAGGCAAGGGACTGAGCACAGCCAGTGGCTCTGGCTGTAGTCAAAGTGTGACTTGGAGACCAAAAACATCTTGGAGATGTGAGAACTCCTCAGTCCTACTCCCTACAATTCTAAGCTGCCCCAGGAAGTCTTTGGGTGACTGACTGGTGGGTAACCTGCTGTATCCCTTGGATCATTTGAGTGTGCACACAGGATGTATTGCTGTTTTAACACAGGCCTCTGTCTTAGCACCGTGGTCAGAGGCCCGTAGGCAAGTCCTACTAATGATCCACAAAAGAAAATCAATTTCACATGATAGCTACTTTTCCAGCACTTAATTGAAAACACCCCAAAATAACAACAAACATAAACCAAGATCAGTTACTTAATCTACAAGGTAGGAAAATCCCTCCCCAAAATAGCAGAAAATACTAAGTTTGTGATGGTATGGAGTGCACAGATGTATTCCTGTCTATCACTCTTTGCTGTGCGTTTTGATTAGCAGTGGTAAATTTGGCAAATCACGTTGGTAAATTTGAAAGCTTAGTGTTGTGGAAATGCCCCTTGATGAAGGATATCTTGGTGTTAAAAGAATGAGGTATCAAAATCCATGTCCTTTGTGGGGGAAAAGACATGACAGTTGGATGAAGCTCTGACCTAGTGGAAGGTGTCCCTGCCCATGGCAAGGGATTGGAATGAGATTATCTTTAAGGCCCCTTCCAATCCAAACCATTCTATGATACGATTCTATGATGATATGATATTTATGACAAAAAACTCTTTGAAGGTTTTGTGGGAATTTTTGCCCATCATCAAGTTCCTTTGGAATTTCTCTCTGGTATCTATAAGGTAGAGCTGGCAAAAAAGCCTGTTAATAATTATTGGGCTGTTCCCAGCCTCCGTTACAAGAAACCATTTTAACTCTATTCTCATGACAGAGTGGAGGAAAGCACATTTGAACTGAGGTGAGGTGGAGTGGCAGGTGAAAAAGGGGGCTAGAAAACTCCAGGAAAACACCATAGCACAGGAAACCATGCAGAAGGGACATACTGAAAAACAGTTCATGATGCTGTCCTGTTTTCAGATATGGCTTCACAAAAGAAGTTTCGAAGAAGTACAAGGTAAGATTCCCCCTCCTTCCCCTATATTTTTTTTGTAGTCTTGTACATGTAAAATGAAACCTGTGTAAACAAGAAAACTTCAAACCAATTTATTTAGGTGTAGCAGGGAATTACTCTAGTGATGTAGGTGAAATTATTGTCACCTATCAGTGGAATAACTGACTAAACTATTTTAAGTTCTAGTCTCTTATGCACAGAGATCTACGGGATGAAATAAGTAACATCCATAAGACCAATCAAGAACACAAAAGAGGTAAACGTGAAAGAAAAAACTAAATGCTACAGAGACAATCAAATGGCCCTAAAGTAAATGTCAGAACATGTTTGTCAGTGTTGCAGTTCAGGATATCACCTGAACAAAACTGTTCATATAAACTGCAGCAGACACTTCATCAAAATCTTGAACTTAGAAGCAACAGAATCTGTCAGAAATATGATATAATGTAAGAGTATATTTGACAGGACCATTGGAAACAGATTTTGTGTCTTCTGCGAGATGTTTTCAGCTGGCTTCCCCTTGCCACTATAATTGACAGCAAAGTTCTTATCCTACATGGGGGGATTTCAGACACCACAGATTTGGACTTCCTGAATACGCTTGAGAGAAATAAGGTAAGAGATCATATTCATGTGAAGGTAATTTTGTTTTCTTTTAAAAATTTTGCAGTACAAATGCTAGGATGAGGTCATTTGCATTAGGAAAGGAAATGGCAGCAATATAACGCATGTAAGAAAAATAATAGTCCAATTTTTCTTCAAAATCAGTGCTTAGGAAGGAAGGTTGCAGTAGGTGTTGAGAGGCAATTGGCTGGCTCTCCGCATAACATGGGTCTTTTGACCTTAAAATAGCCAAAGCCACTTTAGATGCCCACTCCTGAAGTGATGACCCCTTAGCCAGAAAGTATGAA
>WAAG01014124.1:3009-25629 GCA_013390105.1 Tichodroma muraria | reverse complement strand
TGGTTTGGGTTTGGGGTTTATTTTGGCTTTTTTCTGGAAATAAGCTAGTATGAGAGAATTTCAAATGAGAAGACATTACCTGGAGAAGAATCCATGTTAATAGTCATTCATGGAACCATAGCACACCACTCCAAAAAAGCAAATGCCCATGCATGTTGGAGGAGTTTGATTTAACAGTATAAGGCCTGATGTAATATTTCATCAGTTTCACTACTGTCTTCCTGATACTTCATTTAATTTAGCCAAGTTAATCTAACGGCATGGTACTGTGTCAGAGCAGAAGCAAATGGCGTTTCACCTTCAGTACAATATGAATGCATATTTTGTTTCCAGTGAAACTGGGCACTGAAGTGTCCTCCCTAAGCCCAGGCCCTACTTGCTGTACAGTGAGACCTTAAGATTGACTGTGTTGGGAATGACTGTGTGTGTGTCTGGACAAGAATGTGAAAGCAGGTCTGAAGAGCCTGGTTACTGATAGGCATAGAGAAAAATTTCTGCAAGTGCCAAATACCTGCAGCTTCTCCCAAACTTGTGAATTCAGGACATTATGAGAGTTAACATTAGTTGAACTCTCAGGGAGTCTTCCTGAGTACAGGAAACATGAGCTGATGTGCCTTTCAGCCAACACCTGTGTATCAACTTTTGTTGTGATGGTAACTTTTTTTTTTAAAAGTTGAAATCTTTGATGCGGCCACCAAAGTCAGTGAGAGACAGACAGGACCAAACAAAGAAGAGAATTCCCACGACCAAACCCGGTAAACACATTGCCAGCCAGCATGTTGCAGGGAAGACACAACACATCTCTTCATCGGGCTTCACTGAGCCTTCAGGCTCAAATTTGCCTCCAGACCCCGCCCTGAAGGAATGGAAACAAGTAGGTGAAAACAAAGACACACTGATACCAAACCCCTCGTGCATAAACATAAAGCTGGTGTTCTCTTTAGGCAGTGTGTTTTTGAGTCTGAGGGAACTGTCTCTTAATATGAAAACAGTCATTCTAAGGAGTATATTAGATACCTATTAGTTTTTTTTTTGGATGCTTTTTGTAGACCTGGTAATAAAGGCTTGGGTTTACACCTTACAAGTAAAATTCATCCAGTATTTTCTTTTCTTAGCTGTTAGGAGGAGGAGACTGCTCAGTAGGAAATGGGTTTGCCTGCCCTCATGTGGTTGGATCTGTTGGTACATAAATGGTTATTGGTTTCAACGGGTCAGACTGCAGTTGTTGGTGTGATAAAGCACCTTTTCTCGGCTGTGCTTTTGGCAGCTGAATGCTGATGTATTCCAAAAAAGCCACCCGGCTCCTGAGACCTACAGGCGGATTACTTAGAAGTGGGAAGTTTTTGTCCTCTGGCTGTTCATCTTGAATAACAGAGCCAATATAGAGCTTTTCTTATACTGTAATTTCATAAATTGTGACAATTTCGAAAGCTTAATTTCTCTGAAAATCTGATTTCCCAAGATAGCTATTTGACCTACAAACTAACATAATGGGCACAAGTAAAGCTCCCCTTTCCCCCCAAATCTGACATGTCCTTAGCTAATCAAGTGTCCACTAAGCCATGCTCACAAACGTGAAGTGGAATGTATTAATGCAAATTTTGCCCAGAAAAGTTTAAACAAACTCATTTTGAATAATGTTTGCTACTGACTAGAATTAAACCATGTTAATTCATCTTTATGTCTGAACTCTGCTAAAATGCTAATATATAAAATGTTGGTTTGAAATATAAACTAACTGAAGACAATAAAGCCAAAGGCAACTCTTGTCATGTTTAGAGCAGGTACTCCCAAGCTTGGGTAAAACCACTGACCAATGTGGTTATCCAGTCTGTGCTGAGAAATAGAAATTGCCTCTCCTACCGACATGGGAAGAAGGCAGCTTTTGTTCTCTTTGAAATAGCCCAGGTACTGTTCCTGATGTACCTGCCCAAATCTGAAAACCTCAGCTGTGAAAGGAGGTACATTGATGAAATGATATCTCTTCTGAAACAAAGAAGTTCATCCAAAATCTAGATAATGTTTCTTAAAAAAGTAGAACAAGTCTCAGCCCAAAAGAATACCCCAAGGTTATATAATGGGAAGGAAAAACCCCAAGACCTATTTGTTAGCTCAGATATGTTTTCTCTTTGTACTGTGGGGCTTTTGCTGTGGCCAGGACTTTAAACAACCATAGCCTGTCAGTCTTCCCCTACTATCAGTCCTCACTTGCTTGGGTTTGCTATTTATAGATCCTTGACATTCTGTGGAGTGATCCAAGAAGCCAAAATGGCTGTACACCAAACAAGTGTCGAGGAGGAGGCTGTTACTTTGGTCCCGATGTCACTGCCAAGCTGTTTGAGAGGTATAATCTGAAGATGCTCATCAGATCTCATGAATTTAAACCAGAAGGTTATGAGATCAGTCATGATGGGAAGGTAAGATGCTTGCATGTAAAGTAGAATTCTCCTGTGAATTTAACAGGAACATCCACAGTAGATTTGTCTGCAACATTTATTTTAAAAAAATGGAGTCGCTTCGTTAAACTGAGTTTGGGGGAACTTTGTCCTAGATAGATGTTACAACAAATTACTGAATTCCGAATAACAAAATTCTTTACAGCTTTAGGGAGTGGGGACCCATTTATTACTTACATGAAAACAAATGGACATCAACAAAACCCCTGACAAGAGCTGTAAGTGTGAATACAGTTCAAGAGATGCTCTAAGGCTCTAGAAGCCTTTAACTTACTGATTTCTCTTCTGGTCCTGCTTTCTAACATGCTGTATTGGGGGGCCAACAAGAATCCTGAAAACCAGGTCTCTCTTAGAAAGAGGTTTCTGTTAAACAGCATGTTAAATCTCACTGCTCTCTGAAGTCTGACAGGTCAAAAATAAAGGCCCAGAGCTCTGACTCAAAAGGCAAGAGCAATTTGGTGAATAACACAGTTTTATATGTGGACACATAATTTTGTAACCTGGAATTTTTTCTTGGATCGGTTTCAGAAATAAGTGTCAAGAAGAGCTCTTCTGGCCAATCCAGTTTCTTTGTTTCCTGTGTCAGGTTATCACCATATTCTCTGCCTCTAACTATTACGAAGAGGGCAGTAACCGAGGTGCTTACATCAAGCTGAATCCCGAGCTGACCCCTCGGTTTGTGCAGTACCAGGTCAGCAAGTTCACGCGCAGGCAGAATCTCCGGGAGAGGTAAAGCTGTGTGTTGCATGCAGTGAGTGTGGACTGGCCTCACATGCCACAAATCTAGAGATTAATTGAATAACTGAATAGGCATCCATTTTCCTTGATTCTCACAGTTTTTCTATTTTACAATTTAAAAATTAATACAGTAGACAAAACATGTTCTAAGCGCTTAACTTGGTTTCCTGAGAAACTCCCAAAGGTAATTAGGTGAGGTAAGCAGTTAGAACAGACAATTGTCAGGGACTCATAAATGGCCTGCACCTGTCTCCTTTAAGGCTGCAGTGTTAATCTGGGCAAATCCTGTTATGAATTGAGTCTCAGAAGTTTATCATGACAGTTTTGCGATGCCTAGTAGTGTGGTCAGATTACTAAAGAAAAGCAGCTTAGAATTACCTGCATAAACTCAATTATCTCATAAACTCAGATTATTCTTATGGAGTATTGTTGGTTTGGTTTGGGTTCTTTCCCCCCCTGGATGTTGTCTTATGTATACTAGTGTGTTTTGGGTCATCCTACTTAAACACACTAGACCCTAAACATACTATGTGTTAAAGGATATAAAAATTTTATAATGATAGTGTTGAAAAGCATAAAATGCTAGAGGATTTTAATCCTTTAATAATCTGATTTTTTTTCTTCCTAGGGTAGGTACAATTGAATCATCTGCCTTGAAGTCTTTACGAGAGAAGATTTATGCTCACAAGTCTGAACTCACCAGTGCTTTTGCACAATACGACGTCAACGGCACAGGTGCTACTTCCTCTCCATCCAGTTGCCACCATGGGGAAAACAGCTTCCGTATGGGTGGTGGGCAGAGGGGACAAACCCCATGGAGAGGAGTCCTGCCTGCCTGCCAGTGTCAGGCTGAGGGCAGCGGAGGCTGGTTGACCTTGTTCTTCATGACTGCAGGGGAGGATAGGCGTTGGGAAGGGCTTAGCCCTGAACAACTTGAGGGGATGAAGCTTTAAGTAGGAAAAAGAAAACTGAAAGGCATGGGCAAATAAAGAAATTATGTTTGCTGTTGGGTAGAGAGTTTGGGCAGGCAAATCCAGTTCCAGAAGCTCAAAGGTCACCACTACCTCCATGTAGAAGTGTCTTCAGAATGTGTCAGATGGGGAACTGGGGTCTCAGGTGGGGGGTGGGAATGGGTCTCCTTCTGAGTCTGGGAGGTATCTGAGTAAAGTTGCCTGCCTATGCCTCTAGCAGACATACACTCACCCCTCAGCTGAAGAAAAGTCAGTGACAAGTTAATAGATGAACCTTTTATGTTGAAGCTAGAAGTTGATTTCTGCCACAAATACAACTTTTCTTTGTGATGGCTTCTCACTTGAGTGTGTCCTTGCAAGGGCACTCAATAACATGATGTTGTTTCTTTGGCCACTGAACAGCTGTTTCATATATTTCTGTCTGGTTGAGTTTTCAGCCACATGTCACTCTAATTGCAGCTCAGCTGAACCTGAAGTACTCTTCATGGCATAATTTGGCTTTCTTCAAAGGTGCTAAAACATGCTGAACATCATAGCAGCATCACAACTTTGTGGCTGGGACCTGTGGAAATGCCTAGTCCAACCCCACTGCTCCTTTGTTATGAGGGCTTTTATCCCAGGGTTCAGAGCAAATCCTTGTGTTTTGTAACCCTTTGTGCTGGTGACTGATGTGTGCTGTGTCCTGTACTTTTAACCATGACCTGACCCCTTCTGGCAGGCAGGATTTCTGTCAACGACTGGGCTGCAGCGATGGAGTCTGTCCTACAGCTGGAACTGCCCTGGAGGATGCTGCGGTCTCAGCTAGCACAGATGAACCCAGATGGAGAAGTTGACTTCATGTCATGTTTTTATGATTTGAAAATGGGCCAACCTATAAAAGAGGTAAAGAGGAAAACACCTCCTTGCAATTCTTGAGAAACAACTTGTGGTGCAAATTGAAGCACAAGATAGTGGTTTGGCCCATCAAGTAGACATCTGCATCTGAACTAGTTGCTGAGCTTCCTTTTATAGTCACTGGAGGAAAATGAGCACTGCTAGGGTACGATTCATCATTCCCTGCTAAGGTAGATGCTTAAAATAGGCTGGATGAATCACATGCTAGAACTGCTTCTTACTTTCAGTTGGCTCTCGAGGGCGTTTAGATAATGGAGCTGAGGAGATGTGACAAATCCTGCCCAGAGCACTCAACCCTTACTCTTTGAAATGAGCTTTTCAAACAAGCTCCAGAGGCAGTTCAGGCCCCTGTGGGAGGAAGTCACATTTGTAGATGGACTTTTAGATGTTTGTAATGGTATCTGAGCTCACTTCTACAGAGCCCAGTTTTTACCAAGTGGCTGCACAAAGCTTCGGTACGGAGGTATCACCGTAATTTTCCTAAACAGCAGGATCCATTCACATCTGTACAGTGAGTGCTTTGTATGAGTGCATGGCCTACACCATCTTCCCTAGATTATACAAGATGATTTCCACAAATAATTACTGAAGGTAGGAGGTGTGAAGGGCTCCTCTCCCCCTTGCCCTGACATCTGAAAGTGATGGGGTTTATCTGATTATTCCTCAGGGCAAGACACAGAAATGTCATTCCAGAGAGAACTCAAGCATAAAGATTTTAAGATTTGACAAGTTAAACTGGGAAAAGGGAAATTTGATAGCAGATATTCTGATGGTTAAATAAACTCAAACCAAGGTCTGAATAGCTTCTTGTATGTCATTTCAAAACCAGGCTCAGCCAGCTTTGGCAGAAACACTGTGCAGATACAGAAAGGATCTGGAGATCATCTTTAACATCATTGACAAAGATCACTCAGGTAAGTCAGGTAACTTCAGTGTGTCAGCTCTAGGGAGTCCATACCAGTTATCTTTTCCCCACTGTGTTTCCTTCTTAAGGCTTCTAAATATAGAGGAACCAGAGGTGATGTAATTTCTCCAGTTTAGTGGAAACTATTTTAAGTAGACAGGCTGCAACCATATAAGGGATAGTGCACAGAGCCTAACAAGAAAAGATTCTCACGTACCCCAGGCTCCAGTACTGGCTTCATTCTTTTGGGGGCTTTTTCTCCTTTCCATTCTGTCTTACTCTTTACTGCTTTCTCAATTCCACTGTCAAAGGCATTCAATCATTACCTAAAGTAAAAATGTGCTTCAATCATGAAAGCACTAACCCCACAACGGTAGGCAGGTAACTTTCTTGCACTGAAGGTGTGCATGTGTGTGTTTATGCAGGAAGGGGAAACAACACTGCAAAAAGCAGTCTTTTATTGTGTCTCCTTTAGGTTTGATTTCTCTTGAGGAATTCAGCCAGACATGGAGACTCTTCACTTCTCACCTGGGCATTGATGTACAGGATGACTCCATTGACAAGTTAGTCCTCAGCATAGACTACAACAAAGATGGCCACATTGACTTCAGTGAATTTTTAGAGGCCTTTCATGTTGTTCACAGACTCGAGAAAAAGGCAACCTCATGAAAAGGCAGAACTTCTTGTGGGTTGACTTGGAAGCTCAGCTTGCTGTCATTAGTCATAAAAGGGCTGCTCAATAGGGTCACTGTCCAAGCCTTTATTTAGCCCTTCCTGGATGATCTGTACCTGCTAATAATGGGAGAGAGGAGATGAAAACCCACACTTACAGCTTTACTGTGTCACTGCCACACACTGACAGGACCTTTCAATTCACCCCCTCCTCTTGGTGGCATCTCCCCCCTCAGTCTAATCCCTGAACATTGCCAAGGTCGTGCCTACAGCTGTGTAGGAAGAGAGACTTTGGTATGTGTCTGTCAGCAGTCCCCAGTGACAGCTGAGAGCATTGATAACCACAAGGAACACAGCAGATGATCCTGGTGATGGAACTCATGAGAGAGGCTGGCTGTGGGGTGTCCATTGCAGGGGAGGAAAAACAGGGAAGAACCATCTGGTTAAAATAGGTAGTTCTGCATGTAATCTTGCTCTTTGCATGGTGCAGAGGAATTAAATCATACCAGGTCAATCTCTTATCCTTCCAAAAGTTTACAGGCACAACTCAGAGGATCTTGGTAGAAAGGTGTTTACACTTGCACTAGATTTCCTCTTGCCTCTGGTTACTTCTCCCAACATTTGTTGGGATTTGGAGCTATGAAACAATCGTAACTGTTTCTGAGATGGAGCCAGGCTCTTCACAGTGGTGCCAAGCAATAGGAGAAGAGGCAATGGGCAGAAACTGATGCACAGGAAGTTCCACCTGAACATGAGGAAGAACTTCTTTCCTGTGCAGTCACCAGGCACTGGACCAGAATGCCCAGAGAGGGTGTGGAGTGTCCCTCACTGGAGACGTTCAAGAACCGTCTGTCTGTGTTATGGGATGACCCTGTCTGAGCAGGGAGGTTGGACCAAATGATTCATTGTGGTCTCTTGCAGCATGACCCATTCTGGGATTCGGTGACTCCGTGATAACTCGTCACCTTAATGAAGGCTAAATCCACAGCATGTTGATGCAACACCTGATTGATCACAGAATAAAGCTTTAGCTTTCTGAGCAATGCCTAAGTGGGGTGTCTCTTTGCCTGTGTTTTGGTACCCTGCCCCCCATCACCATAGACCACTGTTCCTGAAGATGAACTGGAACTTTTTTCCAGAAGAAAACTGAAGTTTTCTTAAAAACAGAGATGAGTAAGAACACAAGAATAAACATATTTTGTTACTACCAAATCTAAATATTCTTGCATATAGTTAAACATAAATTCTTTACCAAGAAAAGGAAACTGAGAAATTCTGAAATTGAGTTTTTGGAAGGCAGCAAGATGCAAGACTTGCATTCACATTCCTGTCTCCTTTCCCCAACTGCAAGTCAATATTCCCATTCCTGCCAGTACTACCCTGCCAATTCCCAAGAGAGAGAAGTCAGGGGATCTGGACCTAATTCTCTCACATCTTACACTCTGAAAGCAACATCAAGTTAAGAGCCTTTTGGTAACTGTATTACCTCATTCAGCCTCAGTGAATCCAATGCACATAAAGTGCTTTTTGGGTAGGAAAAAGTTCCAACCTCGTTCTTCTTTAAATTTTAATAGCTAAAGATGAGCTAAGTAAAGCAGCTTGGTTTCATTTAATAGAAGTGTTGAAAGTACAAAAAAAGCATCCTTCCAAGTTTATCATCCCAGAATGTAACAGCAGTCCAAGCTTAAGGCACTGCTGTCTCTCTTAAATCTTATTTTCTATTATTAAATACAGAACACTTTTCCAGAAGTATTTTGTAACTTGACAGATGAATGAACAAACATGCACACACTTATTTCTACTGCCTTGGGGGAGGGGAAAGAAAAATCTTTAATAGTACAAACAAAATTTACAGTGAAACTTCAATGGCATTGGTAATGCATAATGTATATTTTAACATGCAGTTACTCTGATCTATACACTGTGATGATCAGTCCCATCTTATTCCAGTGGAGTGACAAAAAGGCTCCACTTACAATGGCCAACCACCACTGTGTGTGGTGGGATCTTGCTTCCCACCATCGGCTTCCATGCGGTGGGTGTGAAGTGACAAGGTGGAACTGCACACTGCAGCTCTGGAGTCCCCCTTTGCCACCTGCCCCAGTAAAGAGGACAAAGCCAGGCTGTACAATGAGACACAGGAGCTCTGAAGGATGGCTGGCAGCCTCCAGTGTGGAAGTCCCCCACTAAGGACACATTCCTGAACGTGGCATGAGGGGCACTGGCCTCGAGGGATCACTTCCTGAGAGGGGATGCCAAGGCGCGGTCGCAGCACAGCTTCACTCGGCAGGCAGTGAGAGCCTTTTGGGGATGCAGGACTGAGGTATGAGAGGAGCTGAATCATTGAGCCAAAAAAGAAAGCACTGTCTTGTCAACTGCTAGTGGCACAAAGAGACCCCTTACCCCTGACAGAAGGGGGGTGGCAGGGGGAGTAACTGTGAAACATCTAACACTGGGAATAAATGCCACTTGAGACTGAAAGTGGGAGTGGGAAAAAGCCCTGCTGCTTGTACTTAAATTCAAACTGAGCTGAAGATCTTCTATAACCCCCATCCGCAATCCCTTTCAGTCATGATCCTCTGCAGCAGCTACTTAATATTCCAGATGTAAGTGGTCCTTTAAGCAGCGCCTGAATGAGCCTGCAGACAAGTGCCAAGCTCTCACCCTCCAGCTACAGATGCCGCCACTGGTAGCATCTCACTCCTGCTTTCCGGGCAACTCTGCTCCTACCTGCCAACCACTCCAAAAAGTGCCCAAGGTGAGACTTGGACTGACTCAAACTCCCTCTTCACCCAAGGCCCTGGCTACTGACAGAGGGGTGACACATTCTCACAGTGTCCCATGTCCACATGGGGCAGGCCAGCTGTTTCACTATTCCCCAGAAAGTGGCTGCCCCTTTGCAGGGCAGCTAAGGACTGTGGGGCTCACCTGCACCTTCCAAGAACAAGCAGGACTCTCTCCCTGAGAAAGGAGACTACAATTAGCAGGAGAAGCCAGACAAACTTTGTACTCCGCCCATTCAGTTTTCACAGTTACCTGTGGGACCAGCAGCTGAGGGAGATCAATGGTGCTTTTGATCTGTCTAGTTTGACAACCCGTGTCTCTGTCAGCAGCAGGGAGAAGGCAACAGTGTGAGCAGGGGGGACACTGGCCTGGGGGAGCAGGCTTGGGGCCAGTATGTATGAGCTCTGAGCTGGACACAGATCCCTTTTCTGCCAGTTCCTCCCTCCAGCCCCGTGCCTGTCTCCAGGCACACCAGGCTGCCCCCAGCACTGCATAGGTGCTCCTGACCCCACAGCTGCAAACTGCTTGGGGCAGCAGGACCCATCAGGCTGGCATGAGCAGTTCTCAGGTGTGTCTGTTTTAATTCACTAATGCCCTTGTTTCTGAGGCACAGGACGGGTCTGTTCCCTTTTGCCTTCTTTCTATAAATGAGTTTACAGGGACTGGGAGCTGGCAGTGTCATCCTCGGCTGGCTCCCCAGGGAGGCCGCACAGTCAAGGAGAGCCTCTGCCAATTAGCTCAGCCCTACACAAACTGCAAAGTCGTCCTGTATTTTATCTGGGAGCACACCCTGGCCAGTGCCAGCTCTGCTTTGCAGCAGCCTCACATACACAGGGGATCCTCAGCAAAGCAGGGTCTGTGTAAAATCTTATTTGCATAATTGGGTTTGCACAGCAGCAACACAAGCAAGGTGCAGCTGTGCCTGACCCTGCAAGTAACATTTTTGCCTTACACTGGCCTCGTTGATGTTTGAGTACCATCCTTCACCACCATATACCTAAACTCTTCAAATTACCACATAAACACTTTCCAATTACCTGCATTCCATGGGGTAATTCATTGCCATCATTATGAATATACCATAACCTACGTCGTACTCTGAAATTGATATTAAAGACACCAGTGACACTCCCATTTAAAAACAAAGAAGTGTTAAGAGGTGTCCAGGTATGTTAGGCCATACATTTCATTGCTTTAGACTACAATGCAACTGCATGGAAAACCAACATCAGCCTTCTTGTTTCTGAAAGCAAATTCACACAGTAGGTAAAAAAAAAAATTTTAAAATATTACAAGTCTGAGCAAAAGGTCATCTTGCATCTCTCTCAATCTAGGATTCAAGAAGAAAAGCAAAAATAATTGCTATTAAGTTTTGTATGATCCCAGGTAGAATAAAAAAACATCACCTTGCTCTTGTTGTGCTTATACTCTGCACTGTCACATCTGCTTAAATTAGACAAAGGATTTTACTTCCTTCTACTGCGAAACAAGCCAAGCGAGCTCTCGCAGTATATATGAAAAGTTAAAAAACCCAAACCAAACAATCACAAAGGCAAGCCCTTTTAAAAACAGGCACCACACCAATAAAATGACTTCCACACCCAAGTGCTAATTGTACCTGAACTGTCACTTTATACTGGCCCCTGCACATGGTGGTTAACACAGGCCCACAGTTCCCATGGTGGTTAACACAGGGCTCCTGGTCCTCTGGACTACCAAACGCCTCTAGTCTCTGAAAAAACATTAAATCACCTCACACTAAGGCCTCCCATACCTAAATGCTCTTGAGCCAGTTCCCAGATACTGCTACAGCAGCAGTGACTGTGTAGAGAGACAGCAGGCAGGGTGGGTGTCGTGGCCTTTGGAGCTCAGACCTCCTGGGACCATGAGGACTGGCAAGTGAGACAGGACATTACTTCTACTGGAAACAAAAACTCACTCTCAAAAGCACCATACACTATTGTTACCAAAAAAAAAAATAATAAAAAAAAAATCCTATACAAATGGCACAGTTATGTTTTGAAAGAGTGGAGGGGAGGTTCACAGAAACAGCTTATCAGGCTTATATAGCTCAGAAAGTACTGATTTTTACAGGCCTATCTGCTCTTTTCCCCTCTACCTGGCAAGACAGAATTTCTCTGATCCTTTCTGCTCACATGGCAGCAGTGCTACTGAGGGAGCCTGCCTGTGACCATGGGATGCTGAAGCTACTGCCACTTTCCTAAGCTGTTAGCCAGATGCTGACATGTCACTCGTGGCAAAGCCAGCAGCACAGGCACAAGGAAAACCACAGCCAGTGCCTGGGATAAGGCAGGGTTTTCCTCTCCAGAGGCTGCCTACCTCTGTTTTCAGTTTAAATGGCCATGGAGTCATTTCCACGCAGGACACACCTACTCCCTGCAGCACCTCAGAGCTTCCAATTCATAGTATTAACCTGACAACTGTCTGCAGGGAGACTTCCAGGCAGCCCAGCCCCTAATCACAGGAGACCAGTGTGACTTCAGAGTAAAAAGAAGAAAAAGAAAAAATGGAAAAGGAAAAAAAAAAAAGAAAAGAAAAAAATAAACAAAGAGAAACATCAAAGCCTTCCATAAACTCATGCTACACTGGAAAAGCCACAATTATGCCATTCTTAACTCAGGCTGTTTGCGAGGGAAATGATCAGGAGACTTGGAAAGGGTGCTCGAGTGGAAGAAGTTTATCTTGCTCCATTCAGAGAAAAGGATTACAGGCATAAAACTGTCTGTCACACTGGAGAAGCTGGAGTCTTGAGATTTTGCCTCCAAAGTCTTGGGGATGCAGGGAAGGAAGCTATTCAGATTAAAGACAGATGCGGCTTCCTGACAGAGGCTGTCCTCTCAAATTAGTGGACATTGTAGGATGTTTGTCCCTACTGGCATTAGCCCTGCACTGACTAGGTGCAAATGAGGAAGAGAATCAGGATAAAAGTGTATTAGAAATATCACCACATCATTTCAAGTTATTCTTACTCCTCTAATTTACATTTCCCTGGATGTTTCACACTGTGCATTAGTGATTCACAATGATGTACATTTACACACAGCAGGAAAAAAATTAATGAATTCCATCGCTTCCCTTATTTGTGAGATTCTATGCCCACAATGCAGCTCCCTTGTTTTATTATGCCTTTTGATCTCCACAGAGTAATCTGTTTCCCCTTGGCAGAACTGTATAATTCTTGCTAATTTAATACGAATTACATTTATGCACTTTGGGCAGAAAAAGCCTCATTATTTGTTATTCCTCACACACTCTCCTAAAACCAGGCCAAATTCCATCTCCCTGTCCCCAGAAGTAGGTGCAGAGAGCATCCCCAGCAGTGCCAAATGCTGAGGGAGTGCATGGCACACACAGGCAGCAACCAACCAAGCGGTTCGTGACAGGGAACTGGGGAGGAAGAGCCTCTGAGCCTTCCCTCCTGTGTGAGGTGTCACTTACTGCATTGTGCAGCCTGTGCTGGGAAGGAAATCGTGTAAATAAATAATTATGGCTTTTGTTAGGTAAGTCATGGTGCCATAGGCTCCACTGGGTGCACTGTCATAAAAAAAGTGGCAAATTCCTGTGGCTGCATCTTTCTCCAAGATACTACCAGTAGCTCCAAATGATTTCTGTAAAGACACAAGAAAAGAGGTAGAGCAAGTTAGGCATGCATGCTTATTTATTGGAAAAAACCCACCACATTATGATTTTTTTATTTGTGCTGAATACTGAAAGCAATTCTCTTTCCCCTCATGAAAACCTTAATCAGGATTACTATAGAGCCCACATGACTTAGCTGGATCAGTGCAAGTAAACGAAGAACATATAACTCCATGGATTTTTGTCCTTTGGGGGGAATGGGTGGGATTATTCAAATATTGGTAATAGTAATGCCTTCATAAAGCAGAACTTCACTTCAGAAGCTTGTACTTCAGAGCCTGTTGGCCACTACAATTTTATTCCCTTTAAATCTCCCACAATTCTTACATTAATGTTCCCAAATATATTTCCAGAAGATACTTAAGTGATTTGGTCTGTCCTTGCAGGAGAAAGAGCCAGGACAAAAATCAAGTTCATCACACACATTAAAAAAAGAGCAGGGGATAATTTTGAAAGGAGGAGGCTTCCTCACGCTGCCCTTTGAGCTCACCAGCTCCTGCAGAAACAGGTCATTGGCCATGTGCACAATTCTGTCCACGTGGATGATGCCCCCGATGCTGTTCACCTCGATGTCGGAGAGGAACGTCAGGACGAGAATAGCTTCCACCAGGAGCTGCCTGTACTCGGGCTGGGGGACGTGGTTCAGCACCGACTCCACGTGCACTGCAAACTTGATTTCACACGGGGTCATCTGGCAAGTTTGAGTGGAAATGGAAAGACAAACTGACAAATCCAAAAGACTAGCTCCTCACATCCTGCAAGCACTGAAACATATGCTCCTCTCCGCACACGGGGGCAGACTGACGGAAGCGAACAAAATGTTTGTGCAGCTTTAGCACTTACAGAAAGTTTTCGTGTTGCTAGACCTGATTCTGCAAAGTTACACAACGTCCAGAAGCCTGTTCCAGCCCTGCAACCCATCTCACACACATCTCACTTACATACAGTACTGCTGATGCTTAGCTGGCACATTAACTCTGCTCCTCGGGCTGTGGTCTTGCACACCCTGCCTTGCACATATCTTTCTGACATTGCAGGTGAGTGGCAAAGCCAAACTTACTGCTGAGTTTTAAAAACAACTACCTGCTTAGAGGGGTGATTTTTAAATAACCCCTGAGCTTTGCCATGCAGGAATATCACTGTTCTGTTTGCACAGCAGCTTAATTTGCACTGGCATAGCTCTGTGGATGTTATGCTGCCTTCGGAAGTTTGTGCTTATTTTATTCAATTGCTTTAAACAGAAAAATTAGATACTGTCCAGGTCTGACAGGCTAAAAAAAGAAGTGTCTTTATCTACACAATAGGGATAAATAAAGCTCTCCTTTCGGAAAAAAAAGCCACAAATCCCAACGTTTAAATTTGGCAGAAAATTCCAGCTCTTCTCTTCAGCTGTTACCACAGTGCCTCAGAAAGGAAGGAAGCCAGAGACAAATCTGAGAGAAACAGTCAGGAAAACAGTCTTGGGCACACAAGCACCTCTCTTGCACTGATGGATTACTATTCACAAGTTTGTTTTATAGATGTAAATTCAAAATTTGCCAGAGCACCTAAAGACAGAATCCAGCTAAGAAAAAGTGCAAGAAAATATGGATTTAAAGAGCCAAAGCTTTGAGATCTTTAAATCTTTTTTAAGATTTAGAAACAATCATCCTTAATTGCTATTTACTTTTGAGACTGTGAAGCCAAAATACACTGCCTGCTGTAGCAACATATTAAAAAAAATAAGTGGCAAGCAACATGTCTGCTTTACTCCAACAAATCTGTGCTGCCTCATCTTCCCCCCAAAGGCCTGCTGTCAGCCACCCTCTCTGGAGCCTCCCAGGGGGCACAGGGGAACAGTGAGGCTGGGCAGAACACAGGCTCAGCAAAGGGAAAACCTGTCACAGGCCTCCTCCCAGGCCTACGTGGCAGGAATAGACCTGCACAGGAATTCACTTGCACAGACCCAGGAAAGCTGGCAGAGGTGCTGAGGGAAGGTCTAGATGTTCTAAAAGTAAAACCAAGGATCTATAACAGAGGCCCCGCTGCATCTTACACTGTCAAACCAAACATTCGGACGTGTGGCTAGAAAATCATGGGCATTTTACTGTACCTCTCTGGTGGTTGAAGAAGGAAGGACATACCCATCAATGGACAGACCATGGCACTGAAACATTTCAAGAGTGAACAGAAATTACAGTTCTTGCAAGTCAGTCTGAGGGCTCTCTGTTCTAAGCCAGTATGTAACAACTTTCAGTTAGGAAAAAAAAAGCAAAGTGAAAACACCCAAACGACACAAAAAGCCCTGTTCAAAAATATTATTTTATCCTTCCTGAAGAAGTTATTATGTAACTGGCAAAGATTAGAAATAGCCTGACATGACACATCAGAGCATGCTGTGCTCCAACCCAGCTAACGAAGCAGAGCACTTCAGGAACCACTACAGCAAAGGCACACAAAGGAGGGGAACAAATCGATGGGAGCATTCTGCTGGAAGGGATTTGGAAATAAAAGATAACACAAAAGCAAGACAACAGATCACAAAAACAAGAATGTTTTTTCATTTTTGCTAGAACAACATTTAGTTATGTGTTTCAGATCCAGGACACCATACCTCAGGATGTCAACCACTGGGGGAGAGAAAGAACAAATGGTATAAAGAAAACAGTGACAAAACGTAATTGGTGAAAAGGCAAGTTAAGGAGGGACACATCTGGGTACGTGAGGTATAGAATAGAAACACACCAAGAAGAGGACATAGATTTTATGAATAGTCCAAAGAGATTTTAAGAACGAAATACTGAAGACAAGCACAATTAATTTTAACAGCCAGAAAAAACATACAATTACTCCCAGCTATTACATTAGGTCAGAAACGATGCTCACTCTACTGGAAGATCCTATTAGTAAATAGCCAAGAGGTCATATATGATTTGTCTTGGCTGACATCAACACTAACAACTTCAGTGTAAGGGATTTTAGAAGGACAAACCAGCCTAAACTGGAGATGCACCCTTTTCCCAGCTAAGCAAGCATGAACAGCTCAGCGCTGCAAGGTGCCAAATGTCGGCCTGTATCCCGCAAAGCAGAAAAACAAGTGCATAATCACTTTGAAATAAGTTAAAATTTGTAATTCCCCTCTCCTTCTTCTGTGAGAGTTGGTTTTTTTTTTGTTTGTTTTTTTTTTTTTGTTTGTTTGTTTGTTTGTTTTTCACATTTCTATACCCCTGATATCCAAGGTGCTGGCAAGGACTTATTTTTCACTTAAAACCAAACTAACAAACAAAAAGGGTTAAGAATGCCATACAGCTCAAAAGAGCCAGCAAGAGGCCTCAACAAATTCTGGAAGAGTAGAGCAGTTCCCTACTTCATTTCTCACAGCCTTTCTGATCTGGAGCACAGAAGTGCATTGCACTGCAGTGCCCTTTTAGTGCACTGACAATGTGCATTAGGCCAGGGGATACACAACAGGCAGTGGTGGAACAGAATCATTCAGCCAAAATTCAGCATTGGTGGTTTCAGGGAAAACACACTTTCAAAGAAACACGTGAACTTGTGTTAATGGAGCCCTTTTGTGTTCAAGAGACACGCTTCTACCAGTGACTCTGGTTTCCACCTGTCGACCAACTTCCACTCCTGGCAAGATGCCACCTCTGGACCACCACCTCCCTGAGTTACAGCTTGCTTGCTTCCTCCACAGCAGTCAACTTACCTTCTGAAGGATTTTCCACACTTTCTCATAAAAGCCAACAGGAACTCTGTTAATAGCACCATCAAGCCTCCTTCTGCGCAGCCACTGCCCTTTTCTGTCACCCCAGCTCATGTCTCCGCTGGAGCCAGTTGGAGAAGTACTGGTGGGAGATGATGGAGTACTGCTCCTCTGTAAGGACATTAAAGCTTTGGTTAGCTGCTTTCTACCACCCCAAGTGCCACTCCTGGCATTTGTTATAATGCTACCTCAGAACCAGGGAAAAATACAGGCCTTGGTGTCGTACAGGATGATGGGGTGGGATTGATCTTTAATCCCCATCTCTCCCCTTTGCAACAAGCTTCATTTCTCAAGTACTTCCATCATTTCTCAACAAAACAGGCAAGCACTTCAACATGGCATAACCCAGTGAACTTCACTGCTTGGTTTAATGCAATTCCTGACTATTTTAACAAGCACCAGCTGCTTCCAGGGCAGTGTCACTGGTGTGCAAGGTGGGGGGATCTGCAGGAAGGTCCAATTCACTTGGACATGGGGCTCAGTGTTGTAAAAGTATCAAAGGGTTCATAAGTCCAGAAAGAGAGGCCTTCATGCAAAAGCTCCATTAAAGTAAGTACACTAAAAATTGAATTAATGAAGCCGTGAAATCATCATGCCTGCCTCTCTGTAAGTATTATTGTTTCTTTCATTACCCTTGTTCTCTATTATTTTACTCTACCAAGTCTGGACACTAAATTAGGCAGCAAATAATTTTCAAAGTTGGGGCAATACCACCAAATTCCTGTTGTGATTTCCACACATGCTGTCTGCCCACTCTTTGCACTCCCAGAGACTGATCTTCTGTGTTCTCCTTCCTTTTTGACACCTGTTACTTTCAGCCCAGAAATGACTTCACTGAAAGTGCCATCTTAAATCCCCTTATCTCAAATTAAGAAGCCACCTGAGCAATGTAAGGGGGAAGGAGGAAGATGACTGCAAACTGCATGTTTGGAAAGCTCAGGCTCATAGACTCTTCATAGCCAAGGTCTGCAAAAAAAATCCCCAGCAAGCAGTCCATTTCCTGCTACTAGCATCCATGAGGCACATGCGGTGTTCCTCTGATGTTCCAATGCTTGCTGTTCCTTTCCACTACAAACTGGCCATGACAAACTGGCATGAGCTTCCTGCTCTCTAGCTGTGTTTTTAGGGCATTTGGGAGGTGTGCCATTGACAGTAAGTCTGAAGATGCAGACAGTGAGAGCTTAAGAAGAGCTACAGTTCTCTGCCTTGAAAGAAAATGTCTTCTTGAAGAGATAGCCATGCAGCCCCTATTTCAGCAACTAGAAGCTATTCTGGGTTCCTCGTTGCCCAGAGGCTACAACAACACTACATAACTTTTACATGCTGAAGACACCTGTAACAATGCACTATCAAGCAGCTACATCTGCTGTAGCACTTTATCTGCTACAACCACTTAAGCTTCAGAAGAACTAAGTGGCTCTAAATGCAAGACTCAACTTCTATTAGAACATTACTAATGAGAATTGGTTGCCAATGGAGACAAGACAAAGAGGTAGGGTCTGAAAACAAGGTTTTGGGCAGGAGAAGACAGAGGAGGTGTCTAGAGCCAAGACCCTCGCTCACAAACACACACAGGGTGAAGAGCAGGTGCAGAGCTACAGAGAGTGTTTTACCGTGGAAGCAAACATGCTGCTGGACATGGAGTGCCCCTCATGAAAGAACTACAAAACAAAACCAGACATCAATGTCAGACAGCCAGGAGAACAGAACACAGACAAGGTTAGGCAACGCATAGGTGCAAAGACAAGAAATACAGAACAACCTCATGTACTCAGGGAAAAACCGCAGCAACCCCTGGCCTCTTGTAATGCTGCACTTCAGCTGATACAAGGGCAGTTGCAGCTGATTCCCAGGGTCACCATGAGGCAGAGGCAGAGCCTGCCATGCCAGGAGCCTGTCTGGCAGCCCATGCCATCCATGGAGCTCTCAGCATGGCCAGCACAAACCACCAGTTTAAGATGCAAGCAAAAGCTTCCCTGTGATTCGGGGCTGAGGCAAAAACCGAGCTCCCTACTTCCATGCCCCGTTTGTCGCAACACCACCAGCTTCTCTTTGCATGAGAAGGTCATCTTGCTGGAGAGACAGCAGGCTGCCAACTAGATGGGCAGCATTAAACAAAAAGCTGCAAGGCAAATTTTTTGCTGAAATGTGGATACAGCACCTCAGACTTTAAATACTTTTCTCTAACTGCCCACCCCAAGCCATGCCTTTAGTGTTAATGGTTCTGACTCAAGAAAGAACAGCCACAAAAGAGGGAGCTGCAGTTGCTCAACAGGTCCAGAGATGTTAGTACAAGTGCTTGAAATATTCCTTGTAACAACAAAGTGTATCCTGCACCACCCCACCCAACCCCCTGCCAAAATGACATTACATTAGCTGCCAGCAATTATTCAGAGGACACAGTGAGATGTGGCAGGAAGCAGCAGGAAAGGCAAAGTGGGAGGGGGTACAAAAATAAACCCGGCCAACTCCTCCTCTGTGCAAAATACCAAGTTTCTGTGGAATGTGAAAGCAACAAAGGAACTATGTTTCTAATGTCAAGAGAGGTCCAAGTATTCCAGCTCAGGCCCACCTCTGTATTTCAAACAAAATAATGCTGCCATCTAGTGCCTTGTCCCTCCTCCTTCCTGGAAAGGCCCCGGATCCAGAAAGCCCTGTCAGACTGGGAGCCCTGCTCAGACTGACCTGCAAGGCCACCTCAGGGCTAGTGCAGCACAGTCGGCAGCACCTTCACAGCCTCCCCCTCATCCACGATGATGCCCCGGCAGTGGCCCAGCTCAAACACAGCAACCAGGTCTCACAAGAGACACCATGTGTCCCTCAGGGTCTCTGCTTCCCTGCCTGACCATGTCCCATGAGGAATCATTAACTGATCTCTATTGCCACCAGCAAATGCTTCATGTTAAGACCATGTAAAAATGCCATTCCTTCCTGAAGGCTTATTCGATCTGTTTCATCAAGCAAAAGAAAACATCAAATATTTCCTTAGATAAGGCTGCACAAAGCCCCATCCAGTCAGACCTTACACATTTCCAGGTACAGGGCATCCACAACTTCACTGGGCAACCTGTTCCACTGCCCCTCCCCCTTCATCATAAAAAAGTGTCCTTGTTAAAACTGTTTCCCCATACCCTGTCACTACAGGCCTTAGCAAAAAGCACCTCTTCATCTTTCCTGTAAGCCTCCTCTATATATTGCAAAGCTGCAATAAAGTCCACTGGAGCTTTCTCTCTCTCTAGTTTGAATAACCCATGAGGAAAAATTAGAACCATTCTTACAAATGTATTTTATTTGACCACTACCTTCCTAGTTATTTAAAGCAAAAGAAAATTACTAATCAAGAAATCAAACCACTCATAACAAAACCATCAGTCACAACCATTCAGAGTATTTTGGTTGTGTTTTCTGTGATCTCTCCATATACTCAGCTGAAGTATAATTTAAAGTATTGAACTTGAATATATACGTATAAATTCTAGCAGTAATCATCCTCCGTTCCTGAAGAAACAGAACTGGAAGAAAACAAAACAAGATTCCTTTTCCATATGTATCATTCCAAAAGGCATGTGATCCAGTTTTGCAACTTGGGCCTACTACAAGAATGAACACTGTGTAAAAGCTTCTTTGTACATCTGACTTTTCCTTAGCTAAACATGATAGAAGAGCTGTTTTTACAGTGGACACCGTGAATGCATTACAGTTTGTTCAAGTTCTTCTACATTCAGCATGTGAAACGAGAACAAAAGCGAAAGAACATTTTTGGAGAGAACGTCCCTTCTATTTACTGATCAGTTTTAAAATCAAAGCAACTTTGGAAATGTCTGTTACTTAGCAAGAATAAAACATAACGTAACACAGCTCCAGAACAGCTGTACTTTCTGATGAGCATTGACAGAAAACCCTCACCTGCTTCATCTCACTCTTCAATTTAGTAATACCACTTCTTTCTGTTTTGGTTGCTCCAGAATGCCCCATCTCATGAATAGAAATTGCAGGGCTGGATGAAGAAGAATCTACAGGTCGCACTAAAGAAGCAAATGGACATTTTTAACATTCTAAGGGTAGAAAAATAGATGAATTGTATCTAAGAAGTTAAACACAAATAATTTCAGAAATGTGCAATGCTCTTGGTGACAGCATCCTTTCACAGAATCACATCAAGAGTCCAAACCTGACTGTATCAAGTAAGGGGCCTAAATCTATTCTTGGATATCAGAAACTGATTTTCCAAGACAGTGAGCAATTGCAAATTTAGTCAAAATTGCAACGAGTCTCTGAGGGTCTACAGAGGCACCCAGAAGACAGCTGATGTGCCAGTCAGGAATATGTGGGCATCAAAGACATGCTCCTTGAAGGCAGGTTAGACATGACCTTTTAATGGCTTTTGTTCTGGTTCCATAAAATGTCTTCATTTTAAAAGTTTGTCTTCATATTGCTGAAAACTTGATATAATCTTATTTCAGTGCAGGATAGCTTCCATCACATGTGTTTTGTTTATTTCACAGCACACATACACATGTACTGGTCACCCATGATTAATGCATTACCTATACATCTATATGATATACAGAAAGAATAGATCCCCACTTATAAGACAGTCTAACTTAACATATAAAAGTGAACAACTTACAGCTTCTTTCCACTCCAAACTCTTTCCCACTGAGAATGTGATGTAGGAGACTTTTCATATCAAAGGGGCTTAGATTCATCAAGCTCTCTGAAGCTTCTTCACCTAGTTAAACAAAAGAAAACAATATGACAAATGTCACTGTGAAGACAACAAGCTATAAAGCCAGCTAAGGAAACTGTGAATGAAGTCCAATCACATTTAACTCTTTGGCTAGCCCTTCTTTAAAAAAAGTAGTATGTAGTCACATTTCAAAGAAAATATATCTCAGGACTAAACAACAAACACTCCATGGAAATAACACTATTTGCATTAATCTTTATTATGTCATAGCTTGTGCAAAATTTCACTGAAGCTCATGATGAGAAAGCAGTTGCTCTCTTATAGAACAAGATCACTTGGAAAGGTATTACAGCCAACTCCCAACAGCAAATGACATGCAGATCTAAATTCCAGAGACAGAGTTATGCCATAAAGAATATCTTCTGATGTTATTTGAATAACTGGGTTCTGGGGGGAGAGAAACCTTTCATTAAGTAAAAAAAAAGTGGTTTTCAAGGTTTGTAACTGCACATATGAACTAAGAGGTTAATAAAAGGGTTTAACACACATAAATGAAAAGATCAACTACAAATGATGAAGCAGAAATGATACTTTAAGTACTCTTACAATTAAGCTGTTTCCTACCTGAGCATTTCAGACTTCGTGCCAGCTCAGTGGCCATCACCTGGATTATCAGACCAATGCGGAGCCTGAGCATCTCCACAAAAAGACTGGGCTGTGACCGGACATACATTGCCAAGTACATAATTATCTCCTGTAAGGACAAATCCATAAAGGCACCCATCAGATTGGGTCTTCATGGCTTTCCCAGTCTCAGAGCAAACACTGGCACAGCACAAGAAGCCTTTTTGCACAGGCTGCATACCTGTGTCAGGACTGCAATGCTGATGTCTTGGCCACTGGCTTCGTAAATGAGATCTGTGAGCTCCTCAGGTGGCAGTGGGCTGCAAGAAGACAAACCACAGGTAGCAGTGACAACAAGCTATTAAATTCTTGAACAAGCACTGGGATCAAATCACCCAGAACAAAGGTACCTACAATTCTACCTGGGTGGCTGCAAAGCCTTTTGAGGGCAAGGAATAAGGTTTAAAAGAAGGTAAGAG
>WAAG01014100.1:0-38058 GCA_013390105.1 Tichodroma muraria | reverse complement strand
CGGACCCTCCCGCGCCCCCGGGGCCGCTCTCGCCGCTGATCGGGCCCCCCCCGCCGCGGCTTCCCCCACGCTCCAAGAGCCTTTAAGATCCAAACCCCTGTTATTACTTATTTTTGGGTTGAAAACAGGAACACCATCTCATAAATCCCGATGTTTTCTATCAAATCCATCATCTCCGGGCTTTCCTCCTCAAAACCCCAAAGAAATGGAAAAACCACCCCAAGAGGCTCCAAGTCCCCCCAGACTTGGGGTGTGTTTGTCCCCAGGGGCGGTGGCACTTCCGATTGTGCCCACCAGCACCGGCACAAAGCCACCCACTTGTGCATCCCCCAGTGCTCCCCCCCGTGCCCCCGCCAGGGGTCCCGGTGGCACCGAGAGTTTTGCAGACCCCCAGACAGGTCACAGACCCTCGGGGCAGCAGGTCCTGGTCACGGCAAGGCCGCTGTCCCCACGTGTGGCGTTTCCCCAGCTGTGAGGAGAGGAGACGCCGTTCTCTGCCGGGAACGGAGGGTGGAGGGTGGCAGGGACACCTGGGTGGTCCGGGGTGCCCCATGGACTCGGGGTGCGGGGGGCCGAGGGGTGACTCTGCGTGGGGCTCCGAGGTGTTGGGCACCAGCAGGGATTGCAGAGATTGGAAAACACAATAAAAGACGAGAGGGGGAGGGAGCCCAAACAATGCCTTTTCCCATCGTCCTGTTTTTTGGAAGCTTCTGAACTGTTTTTGTTGAAATTTCCCAAAAATGTCAGGCTCCGGGAGCCACCCAGCCTGAGAAACTTCAGCCCCAGCGGCCGCAGTCTGGCCGAGTGAATCACGGCTGCCCCGGGGGCTGGCGGCCGCCCGCGATCCCGACCCACCGCCCGCGTCCCCCCGGGAAGCCACCCAGGGACCGCAGCCAGCGCTGGGTGCTGGGGGAAAAGGAGCGATTCCCCCTCTGGAGCCGGAGCCGGGAGCAGCGGCCACCCCGGCTGCCCACCTGCACTGCCCAGACCCTTCCCCCATCTGTTTTCTCCGTCGCTGGCCGGGCTCCTCAGCTCGCACCCGGAATTTGTGGGATTTAGCGGAGCCAGGCATGGGTGGGATCCAGGGCAGGGGGTGACCCCCACCCTGGTGCTGGCAGAGGGGCGCGGGTGGCTCTGGCAGAGACACCATCAGGAGGTGGCTTGAGGCTGTGCTTGGGGTACAGGCGGAAGATGGGGGGACGGTGGCATCGGGAGGGGAGCGTCGGTCCCCACTGGGGTCACCCGGGACACGGCGGGGTGTCACCCCAGGTGGCACAGGGACGTTTGACCTCACAGCTCACAGCAGCACTTGTGGGATGGCGTCGGGGTGAGGGGACAGAGCGAGCCCTGAGCGGTCCCCAGCCCCGGGCGGTGCCGGGGTGGCGTCAGGACCCGTCCGGGAGCAGCCGGAGGTGACCGAGCCGCTGTCCCGCGCTCTGAGTCAGCGGCGGCCGGTCAGCGGCAGCTGCGGTCAGCGCTGCCCTTTGACAGTGACCTTTAAAGCTGCTCCCTCCGGCCCACGAGCCGCCGCACTCACAGGCACCGGCTGGAGGCAGGATCCAGCCCGGACCCCCCCTCTGACCCCCGGCCCGGGCTCTCGGCGTCAGCACGGGGATCCCCCGGGGCCGGCGCGGTCCGGCTGCCCCCCGGCGTGGGTCCGTTCCCAGGGCCTCTCTGCCCTGCTGCGGTGCAGGATCGGGCCGCGGGGCCCAGCTCCCTGACACGAGCTCTCTGCTCTGCCCAGGCGGGACGTGACTCCCCCCAGATGGAGGCGGGTGACCCTGGTGACATCCCCAAACCCGCTCTGAGCATCCTCGGTGCAGCTTCCCACCAGCCGTCACCTTCCCGCCACCCTCCGTCATGTGTCACCGGGGCCCTGAATTAATCTAATTACTTGATTTCCCAGCCAGAGCTCACTCCATAAAATCCTTGGACGCAGACAGCATCTGGCTCAAGGGCCAGGGTGTAAAAAACAAACAAGAAAAAAAGCCCCAAACCTCGGGAAAAGCGGGAGGAGAGGCGCAACGGAGCTGCCTGGACTGCCTGCATCCTTTTAAAGTGACCTGAGGGAAAAATAAAGAGGCAAGAAATGCAAAGAATCCAGCAGGCAGAGTTTGCTTTCTATTCCCTCTCAGTCACATTTCCACATCCATGGGTAATTTATAACCCGCTTAACCCCTTCCCTGCCGCTCCCACCCCCCCACCCCCCCTTTCCCTCCAGAGCATCCTCAGGGTGGCCGCACCTTCCCGCCTCTGTTTGCTTTGGGAAGCACAAACAGTCCCGTGACGAAGCCTGAGGAGCTCTAGAGAAGGGAAAAGAATGTCAAGAGGGTGCTTGAGCACGAGGGATGGGCTCTGCAGGGTTGGGACACGGAGTGAAGGGTCCCCTGCCCATGGAAGGGACCGTGGGGACACCCCAGACAACGTGGGGCAAGCCTGAAGCTTCCCGAAAGGCTCCGGGAAAAAAATGTAGGTCAGTAGTGATAAATGCGAAAGGCATCGAGTATTTCTGGAGAGGGGAGGAGGGAGGGCAGCAAGTGTTTGCCAGCTTGGATGTTTTTGCCTGGGAAAGGCTTTTCTTTTCCCGTGGAAAGGTGCGCGGGCAGGTGCGGCGGGAGCGAAGCCCACCGGCCGCTCCACCCGGAGGATCCCGGTGCCCCCGGGGGTCGGGGCTCCGGCTCCGCCGCCGCCGCCGGTGGAAGCCCCACCTGCGGTGCCGTGATTTACGGTGACAGCCCCCAATCTACCCCATTTACTCGGCCATTCGTCACCGGTGCCGGACCCGCGGCCGGGGCTGGCGGGGCTCCAGGAGGGGGAAGGGGAGCGCAGCGCCCTGGCAGCCCCGCCGGCCCGGCCGCAGCTCATTTTCAGCCGGCCCTGCTTTGATTAATAAGATGAATAAGCCGGCGGGGCGAGGAGAGGCCCCGCTCCCTGCTCCCGGGGGGGCACGGGCTGAGCNTAATGGGCAGGGCGGGGGTGAGAGGAGGGGCGTGGGGGGTGCCTCTGATGCCATTTAAACCCTGGGAAATCTCGGCTGTAAATCTGGGGTGTCAGGGAGAGCCCAGCACCGGCCGGGGGGCCCTGAGGAGTGAGGGTGGGGATGGGAGGCAAGAAGGTGACTTGGGGAGTCTTCAAGGGACACAGAGGGTGGCACAGTGGGGTCTAACCCTGGCTAGGGACCCTGGGGACAAGGGGCTGGTCCCCTCCGGAGGGGTTGGTCCATGTGGGTGGCATTGAGGCAGCCCTGTCCCTCTGTGTGACACCAGTGCCAGTGTGACCCCGGTTCCTGGTCATCCCCTCCGTCCCCCTGCTCTCTTCAGTCCCTCCGTGTCACGGTGGCCCCCAGTCCTGTTGTGTCCCTGCACATCCCCCGGTCCTTCTGAACCCTCCTTCATCCCCCCCTGCCCTCCTTAGCCCATGGTCCCCATGAATGCCCTGGTTCCCATGTCCCCTTTGTCCCCCTGGTGTCCACACATCCCCCAATCCCCATGCATCCCTGGTCCCTGGACCCTCCCCCAATTCTCCTGCACCCCGGGGTCCCCCTAATCCCCCAATGTCTGAGCATCCCCATCCTCCCGCACCCCCCCCTCATCATCCCCGCCCGGTGCCGGTGCCGGTGCCNNNNTTGGGGGTACCAGGAGCATCGGGGGCACTGGGAGTACTGGGGGTACTGGGAGGCACCGGGGGCATGGGGGGTACCAGGAGCATCCTGGGCACTGGGGGCACTGGGGGTGTTGGGAGCATGGAGACCGTCAGTAGGATTGGGGGTACCAGGAGCACCGGGGGCACTGGGGGTACTGGGGGCCACCGAGGGCATGGGGAACATCAGGAGCATCGGGGTCCTTGGGGGCACTGGGAGCATGGGGGGCACCAGTAACACCTGGCACACCGGGAGTGCCAGGAGCAGCGGGGACACCAGGGGGGACACCAGGGGGGACACCAGGGGGGACACCAGGGGGGACACCAGGGGGGACACCAGGGCCACCGGGAGCAGCGGAGGCAACAGGGCCACCAGGAGCAGTGGGGACACCCCTGACAGGCGTCTCTGCCGACGCCACCCTGGGCCACCCCTCCATGGGAGCGACATGGGGGGCACCATGCTCCTCCAGCAGCTTTGGGGGGCCCCCAGTGAGGGCATCCCCACTGGTTCGGGGTGCCCGCAGCATCACCCACTTACCCTGAGCCTGCCCATTCCTGGTGACCCCCGTGTAGGCTCTGTGTGCCCCCCACACCCCCTCAGTGTGTTCCTGGCCCCCCCAAATCTGTACCCCTCCCCCAGAGCAGTGCACCCCCACCTCCTGCCAGCCCTTGCCAGGGCCTTGCTGGTGCCAACAGAGATGGGGGGACCCTCCACGCCCTCCACGAGGACTTGGCCAGGTGCAAACCCATGGTGGGGTGCACCCGGGGGGCTGCGGGGCACCTCTCCCTCCTCTGGGAGCCCCACGTTTGGGGTGCCAGCCCCCACCACGGTCCTGGGCGGGGGCGGCGCTGCCCGGTGCCCCCCAGCTGGGCGCGGGGGGCCGCGGGGGGGGTGTCCGGCCCAGCCACCGGGCTGAGCCCGGTGCCAGCTCCACGCTCTCCTCCTCCTCGCCGCAGGATGCTGTTCTCAACGCCTGTTACCGGGGCTGCCGGCTGTTCTCCATCTGTCACTTCGTGGATGCGAGCGCCGAGCTCAACACGACCAGAGCTGAGTGCGAAGCAGGTGAGAGGAGCCGGTGGCCGAGCGGCCCCCGCGCCCCAAACGCCGTCCCGGGGGGATCCCCCACATCCCACCGGGAGCAGCTCGACACCACCCGACGCCCTCGGGAGCGTCCCGCCCCGCTCAGCCCCGCAGGAAGCGGGAGCAGATTGACACGCCCTGGGTGTCGGGGGGAGGGGGACGGGGGTGCCGGGGGTTGAGCACCCCCGATCCCTGAGCCCTCCTCTCTCCCAGCCTGTGCCGAAGCCTACGGCAACGCAGAGGAGCAGTTCGGGTGCGTGACCGGGTGCCGCAAGCAGCTGCCGGAGGTGGAGGAGAGCAGGAAGGAGAAGGTGAAGGGAGATGGGGAAATCCTTCCTCGCACAGGAGCTCAGCACAGGCCCTCCCCTCCCTCGGCATGGGGGACACCCCACATGTGCAGCCAGTCCATCCATCCATCCATCCATCCATCCATCCATCCATCCATCCATCCATCCATCCACCCATCCATGTGGATGTGCCAGGTTGATCCAAGCCACCACCAGCTGCTTTGTCACAAGTATAAAAAGCAAATTAACTGGGCTCGATTGGGCTGGACTTGGTTTAGGCCAGGCAGGGAGACCACAGGGAATTCCCAGGGTGAGAGGATCTGACTGGGGATCGTGGCAGATTCCCCCAGTTTTGGTTTGTTATCCTTCCCAGCAAGTAGCAACACTTTCCCCTCCTACATTTAATTAATTCAGCTTTTTCCCAATTAATTAAATTAGACTTTGGCCCAAGGAAGAGGCTTTTGGCTTTGTGCACGTGCAGGCGAAGATGAATCCACGCCATAAAAAGAGTGAAAAGCTCCTTTGAACAGCCCTCCCTTGCAGCCAGGTTTTAAGACCTTCCTGGTGCCTGATCCCATTTCCCAGCCCCTCTCCAAGGCCAGGGATGAGCATCTGGGGGTGACGGGGGGTGACGGGGAGGGGCCTCACCCCCTTCACCAGCCCAAAGCATTTTTCCTCAGGTTCCCAGACGAGCAGGCAAAGCAGATTTAGCATAATAATTAGATACAGAATCTGACCTATTTATTTCCTGTTTGCTGGTTTGACCATGCAAGGGGCTGTCGGAAAATGTTCGGAGCCAGTGGCAGGGAGCAGCCAAGCGGATTCCAGCAGGGATGCTTTAAAAATAACAAACTGCCGCGACGGCCAAGAATCCAGGGCACCGAGAGGCTGCCAGGAGAGGAACGCCCTCGGCACCGCGGCTGCTCCGCTCCCATTGTCTCTGGCAGAAGAGGGTGATCCCACCCCAAAGGGATGGTCCTGGGGCTGGGGGATGGCCCCAGAGCTGGGTGGTCACCCCAGGGACCACAGCCCTCGCTTGGTGACCCTCCTGGGACTGGACCGTGGCACTGGCACATCTCTTTCCACCCCTGGGAGAAGCAGGCTTGAGCACCCGGCTCAACCCAGCCACGACCTCGGGGTGGGACATTGCCCGCTGGGGTGGGTGACGAGGGGACAGTGGTGATGTGATGTCCCTGCTCCTTTGCAGAGCCTGGAGCTGAAGGTGCCGTCGTTTTCCATGTTGGATTTGGTCTCCACTTTCTGCAACGACATTGTTAGCTCTGCCCAGAGCTTCATCTCCTCCACGTGGACCTTTTACCTGCAGGCGGACGATGGCAAAGTCGTGGTGTTTCAGGTGGGGGTGTCCCCAGGACCCTCTCTGTGGGTGCCCAGAGGGGTGGGGACCCCCCTCCTCACTGCCTTCTCCCTCTTTCCCTGCTGAGCCAGTCCCAGCCTGAGATGGAGTATCCAGCACCCGAGGCACTGGAGATCCAGCCAGCACAGCCGGGATCAGGATCGGGATCCAGCCCTGGCGTCCCCCAGTCCCACACAGGTGCGGGGGGGTCCGGGCTGCTGGGAGGGGGCTGAGAGCCTCCCAGCCCTCCTGGCTCCCATCCGAGTTCTCCAGAGCTGAACAAATTTCCCGCTTCTCAGCTCTGATCAGCTTCCCACACCCCCACCCACTCCGGGGGGGCTCTGGATGGGGCCCCGCTCCACGAAGCTGCTGGGATCCTCTGTGCCCCACTAGCACACAGAGGGCCCCAGGGGGAGAGGGGGACCCCCATCACGAGCTGGCAAGGGGATGGGAGAGGGGAGGGTGTGCCCACAGGTTCAGCATCGCCTCTCCCCTCCCAGGACCCCGGGCAAGGGGGGACAAGCCCCCCGTGAAGGAGCCGTGGGGCAAAGCCAAGGCGCATCCCCCGGAACCCCCGCAGCAGGAGCACGACTTCCTCGGCTGCATGTCCAAGTAGGTGGTCTGGGACCTGCTGGACGTGGCAGAGCAGATCCCCCCCAGCCCCAATTCCCAGCCCGTGCCCTGCCATAAACTCGTCCCTTCTCTTTGGCGGGGGGTGGTGGGGTGCTACAGGCGCTCGGGCCTTCCTCGCTGGATCCTGGCCGCCTGCCTCTTCCTCTCCATCATGGTGATGCTGTGGCTCAGCTGTGCCAGCCTGGTGACCGCCCCCGAGCAGCACGTCAAGACCCAGGTACGGGGCGAGCACAGCCCCCAGGGTGTCCGGGACACCCGGCGTGGCCGGGTGGGACCTTGCTGTGCCCTGCTTGCGGTGCCGAGTCGCTGCGTGGGGTGCGAGGTGCGCGCACAGCCAGCCCCGCGGCGTCCCCGAGCTGGGGATAAGGGGGTCCTGCACCCCGTTCTGGGGCTGCACTCTTGTCTCTGCCTCTCTTCCAGCCGCTGAGCATTAACGGGGACAAGGAGTACCTGGAGGACCTGGATGGCCCCGGCAGCTTCCCCCTGCCGCCCGTCATCACTGTCACCCTGTGCCCCGCGCACGGCGGGGAGGACGCGGGGCCGCTGCCCCTCAAAGTCGACCTGGACAAGACCATCCTGTAGCGCTCCCACCCCTTCCCACCAGCTCCAGCTCCCTCTCACCGTCCCCATGGCATCGCCCCCGATCCCGCCCCGCTGTGCCTCGCGCTGTCCCCAGCTCCCAGAGGGGCATCTCTGGGTCCGGCCGGGTCCCGCTCTCCTCCCCGGGCACGGCCGCTGTGGGGGAGGCTCCAGCAGCCGGGCAGCGGCTCTGCCTCCTCCAGGGATGTGCTGAGAGCTGGGATCCTGGCTTGCAGGGCCGGGAGGCCGCAGGGAGCCCGTCCCCGGAGCGGGACTCTCTGTCTCCTCCCGCCCGGAGCCGCCGGGGCCCCGCAGCCCTCCGGGCATGTGTCCAGCGCTGGGCAGGAGGGAGCCGGCTGCGGTGGGGGATGGAGAGTGTCTGCAGCCTTCTGAGCTTTGGCTCCTCACATCCCCGGCCTCCCACCTTGGGCTGAGCCTCCGAGGCGCCGGTCCCGGCCCTGGGAACTCCCTTCCGCCGGCCGGAGCCGATTGCCTCGGGGAGCCGAAACGTGGCGAATGGATTTGGCCTTGGCAGCCGGAGACAGGAGCGGATCCCGGCGCCTCCGTGCCCACGCGAGCACCCAGCCAGCCCCTTCCCGGAGCTGCGGAGGGGCCCTGGAATGGCTCCTTCCCCCTCCCTGCTCCGTGATGCCCTTGGGGAGCTGGCGCCGATGCCAATAAGTTGCTGGTGGGACCAACAGGGGCTGAGGCGGCTTTTCCCTGACTTCAAGCTCGGACAGGAGCTGGGAGCTGCTGGGACGGCTCCATCCTGGGCTCGACATCCTGTAGGGATGGCTCCATCCTGGGCTCAGCATCCCTGCCCGATGCTGGGAGCAGCCTGCGGGGCTGCAGCTGTCGGCAGGACCCCGTCTCTGTGTCCCTGGGCTCACAGCGCTGCCCTCAAAGTGGCCAGTGGGACCAAGCACGGCTCCCCTCGGCTCACCCTGGCACAGCCCCTGGGCATGGAGCTGTCTCCCCCCTCCCCATCTCCCCGCCATTCTCCACCACTCGATTTCCGCATCCTTCCGTGCTTTGATTTGCACCGGAATGCGGCTCCTCGGCCCCCGGCGCCCCACGGGGACCCCCCTGTGCCGGGAGGGTGTCTGTCCCGCCACCCCCGTGTCACCTAACACGTCTGTACAGATTAACTTATTACCCCCGACCCCCTCCCCTGGGTTTCTGGGCTCTGTCCGTGTGCCGGCGGCTCCCGGGGGGCTGTGGGGTGCTGGGACGGGGGGGTCTCATCCCCGTCCCCACCGGTTTTGTGCTGCTCCGTATCACCTTCACCCATCCAACATATCTGGGTTTGGGGAAGCGGGTTGGGGGGAGGCGTGGGGGGGTCTCGTGTCCGTTTTGGGGTCCACTTTTCGTTGTTGCTTTTCGGCCGCGTGTGAAGCTCGGTGGAGTTTGTGATGTTCGGCCACGGCAGCCGCCCCGATCCCCGGGCAGCAGCTCCAGGGAAAGGGCGGCCGTGGAGCCCTCCCGGCCTCGCCTCCAAAGGGCAAAGCCAGCCCTGAGCTGGGAGAGGGAATAGAATAAAAGGTTTGTACCAGAGCTGGGCGAGTCGGCGGCTTCGTGGGGTGCTCGTCCTGGGATGGGAGCAGGTTTGATCCCCACGCGGGGCCGGCAGGAGGGCACGGGGCTGTTCCCGTCCTGGAAACTGAGCCGGGATGAAACGTCCGGCAAACCGGAGAGAAATCCCTGCTGGGCTGTTTGGCACGGAGGTGGAGCAAAGCTCCTCTCTGCTGCTGCGTTGGGAGATCCAGCATCAAGAGTGGGAGCAGATGATGCGGGGCAAGCGCCCCAAAACATCCCGCTGTGAGCTGCAGGGGGGGAAGCCGGGCTGCAGCGTCAGGGAGGGCTCCAGGCACGTGGGAGGGCTGGGAAACGCTTCTCCCACTGGAAACATCCCGGGGACACCATTTCGAGGAGGGAGAGTGCCAATCGGGCCACGCACACGTGTCACACAGCGGTGTCACACAGCAGTGTCACACAGCAGTGACATAGAGCAGTGTCACAGAGCAGTGACACAGAGCAGTGACACAGAGCAGTGACACAGAGCAGTGTCACACACCAGTGACACACAACAGTGACACACAGCAGTGTCACACCCCCATGTCACACACGTGTCACACAGCAGTGTCACACAGCAGTGACACACAGCGGTGTCACACAGCAGTGTCACACAGCAGTGACATAGAGCAGTGACGCAGAGCAGTGACACAGAGCAGTGACACAGAGCAGCGTCACACACCCGTGTCACACACCAGCCCACCCGGGGCGCTGGCACGTCCCACCTTCCCCCGGCGTGTGTTCGTCCTGGCGCGGTGCCCGTGCCCACGCCACAGCCGTGCTCTCCCCGTGCCAGGCGCGGCAGGACAGCTCACGCGAGGGGCTGCAGCCCCGTCTGCAGCACTTCAGGAGCTCAGCAGGGCCCCGAGCTCGGAGCCAGCGGGGCCCCGGAGCCGCGCCCGGCGCTGCCCCCGCGCCCGTTTGCCCCGCCGTGCGGAGCCAGGCATGCGGAGGTGCTGGGGATGGATGCTCGGCAGGAGGCACAGCCAAAGAAGGATCTCCAAAGGCCTGGGCTGCTCCCTGCCAGCGGCCTCTGCTGCCGGAGCACGTCCCCTGCCTGTCCCTCCGTGGGGGTGCGGTGTCACCCCCTCAGGGGTGCTGGAGAGGAGGGGAGCGTGGCTCGGGGCTCGCACCATGGGGACGGGAGCGGGGTTTCCCTAAATGGCCTGGAGCTGGGTGGTGTTCCCAGCTCGCTGCCTGTGCCGGGAGCGTGCCCCGGGCAGCCTCGGCCGTGTGGGGCTGGCACGGGAGGCAGAGTGGGTGCCATGGCCGCGTTTCCCAGCCCACAGTGGGATCTGGGGGCCTGCACGGCGTCCTCAGCAGTGCCTCGGGGTGGGCAGAGAGGCGGCAGGGCAGGATGAGAGGGAAGGGCTGAGAGATGGAGCAGCTTTTGAGGTGGGCACAAACGGATGACTCTGGGGCAAGACGCCCCTGGCCAGGCCCAGGCCATCGAGTCCCCCTCAGAGGCAGGGACGCCCCTCAGGGGGTGTCTTTCTGCAGGATTTTCCCAGGGGCTGGTGCCGGGGGAGGCAGGGAGGCCCCAGATCGGTGCAGACAGCTGGCAAACCCTGCCCACGGCGGGCAGCGGCTCCGAGCGCGTCCCCTCCCGGGATGGGAGCCGGGCTGCAGACCGTGGACAAGCTCCTCGTCTTTAAACTGGAGTCAGATTCCTCGCTGCTGGCCCGGGGTGCAGGAAACTCTGCCCAGGAGCAGGTGAGGAGGGACCCCACTCTAACAAGAAGGAGACGCATGAAATTCGCTGGTTCCACTCCCCCCAGCAGGCAGCCGGGGCCTTTTCCACCCGACGCCTTTTCCTTCTCGCTCCCTCTTTTATTTTTTCACGGGGGAAGGGAAATTCGTGGTGTGTGGCCCCATCGGCCACGGGCAAGCCAGGCTGTGGTGGAATCACCCTCCAGCCCCTGGTGGTGGTGGTGAGGGCATGGGGGCACCCTGAGCCCAAGGTGGGTCACGTCCTTGGGGCGAGCTTTTGTGTGCCCGCATTCACATCCACGTGTCCATCCTCACGTCCTCGTGTCCATCCTCACGTCCTCATGCTCATCCTGATGTCCTTGTGTCCACACTCACCTTTATGTCCACGTGTCCACACTCCCATCCTCGTGTCCACACTCCCCTCCGTGTGTCCACATGTCCAGCCACAGCTCCACAACTAATCCCAGATGGGTCTGCAGCAAGAAGGAGGTCAAAAAATGGGAAAATTCCAGCAAATTTCCCCCTACACTTCCACCACAGACCCTTGTGGCCTCTCCCCCGTTGGCAGTGGCTCGGTCTCTGTGCCAGGAGTGGGTGCTGAGGGTTGTGGGGGTCTCACCAGCTGTAATCAGGGTCAACAGCCCCCCTGGCTGCTCTTGGTGGCTGCATTGAGCTGCTGTTGTCCCCTCCAGAAAATCTCAGCTGCTGGGAGCTGGCCTGGCTCCACCAGGCTCCCACAACGCCCGGAGGAGCTGGGCCAGGCACGGATTTCCCTCCCCTCCTGCCATCTGCTCCCAACCATGCCTTTGTCCCTATTTCTCACCCCACTCCCCTCAGGAGCACTTGCAGCTCCTTGTCCCAGAGCCCTGGGCCTGTCCCTCCAGGATGTCTCTGCTCGGGAAGAGCACTGGGGTCCCTGGGATGCCTCAGAGGGCAGAAATCCTGGGATTGGGTCAGCAGGGAGCAGAAGGACTCCGAGAAGTCCATGTGCCAATCCCCCTTTGGATGATTTGGGACCCGTTATCCCCTTCCCACTCGCATCCCAGGGAAATGCTGCAGGACACCAAGAGGTCGGGGGAGGTTTTTATTCCTGTCTTATAGAAGGAAGGAGGTGGTGATTCTCATTCCTCCACGGGAGTCCTCAGTCTGGGTGAAACAGCGGGGTTGGAGCTGCAGGGCTCCTGGAGGTGGTGGAAGCAGCGCCTGGGCTCCTCTCTCAGCTGGGAAAGGATATTTTCCAGCAGCTCCAGCTGCCTCTCCCTGCTCCTGGCCCAGCTCCTGCCAGCACAAAGCTGCAATCCTGAATTCCTGACCAACACTCAGAGCTGTGAATCCACTTTTAACCCCAATGGAGATAAATCCACACCCAGGGATGGAGTGAGGATGAGGAGGTGAGATGGGGAGCTGGACAAGGGAGCAAAGCACCTTCTTGACCTCGCATGTGGATCTGAGCCCTTTCCCTTACAAATTCTCCTTTGAATTTTGCCTGGAGCCACCACAAAGCCCACCTGGCCTTCAAAGATGGAAAGCCCATGGTGCTGCTGGAATCGGGCAGGGCGGCACCATGCCAGGGATGGGAAAACACATCCATGGGTTTCCTCTCCCCGTCCTCCTTCCTACGACCTACCCCACCGAGCCGGAGCCACGGGTGATTCAACAACAACAAAACCAAAGGAAAAACAATCTCCTCGTGCTAATGGGATTGGTTCTGTCCCTACCACGCACATTCCAGCCCGGCTCGAGGGACCGCTCGGGGGGCGGGGGGGAAGGGGGGGGATAATGAAGCCAAATTATTCCTCCTTCTTCAAATGTCAGAGTTGAGCGCGGTGCCGCCGGCCGGGCCTGGCGCAGCTGCTGGGCCTGGCGCTGCCGTGGGGAAGAGGAGCACCCTCGGAGCACAGCCAGTGACAGGCATTTTCCATTCCCTGGCCTTCATTAGTTCTTGGAACGCGGGCCCCGCTCGCCGGGCCGCGAGGGGCTTCGCTTCCCTGCGCGCTCGTTCCTGTGTTCTCCTGCCAGGTGAGGAGCGCAGCCAAGCTGGTGGGGGGAAGCCGGGCTGTGTGGCTGTGGTTTGACCGGGTGGGTGGGAAGCAGGCTCCTCGACGGGCCGGGGTGGTGCCGCAGCACCTGCTCCCCTCTGGAGCCGTCCCTGGTTTATAGGGGATGACACGTGTTGGACGCGGAGGGGACCTGCGGGGTCGTGGCCTCGCCCCGGTGCCAGACGGCGCTGGGAATGGCCAACGCCGCCAGCTGAGTGGGAGCCAGCTCCTGAGGGAGTCAGCTCTCCATGTGGGAGTGGAAGGAGCCCAAGATTCCTGCAAGAAGGTGTTGATCCTTCCCCCAGGCCAGACCCCACGCGGCTCCGTGCTCTGCTCATTCCTGCTCCCCCAGGGCACAGCATTCCCACACTCCGTGTTTGATCCGTGCTGGAGAACGCGGCACCGCTGCTCCACGGGGTGGGGGACACTGCCTGGGGGTGGGAATCCAGCCAGAGAGCCCGGCTGGCTCCACCCCGGCACGGAAGGGATGCTGCTCTCCCGGTGTTTTGTGCCAGAGCTGAGCTGGTTGTGTTGGATTGTCTCTGAAATCAGGGAATTTGTGGGACTTGGCTGCACCCCAGGATGGTGAGAGCCTACAGAGCTCATCCTGAGGGACTTGGGTATCCCACACCCCTGGGGGTCCCACACCCCTGGGATTGGTGGCTGCTCTCCACCATGGAACTCTCTGCCGTGGGACCTGGCAGTGGTGGCGCTGCAGGGGGAAGGAGAAGAGGATCCACTTCCACCAGCCGACAGCAGATCTGACCCTGAGAGTAGCTCAGTTGGTTAAAGCCTTGTGATAAAATCACTGAAGTTTTGTGTTCAATCCCTCTATGGGTCATTCACTTAAGAGCTGGATTTGATGATCCTTGTGGGTCCCTTCCAACTCAGAATATTCTGTGATTCTATGAAACATCTCCACGGGGAAATGCATCCTAAGGGGCAGGACTAAAGGGAGGGAGAAAGGTTGGTGCATCCTCCTGGCACAGCCCAGCCTGTGCTCCTGACCTTCCCCGGGCTCACGCTCTGGCCAGGATTACACAGGGATTAGCAGGGAGCAGCGGATCAGAAATCCCGAGGGAATAAAACCAGGGAGAAGCACTGGCACTGAGAACCCCCACCACACCCTCTGGGCAGGCCAGGGAGGGAGCTGGGATATCACCAAGGAAGAGCGACAAGGGAAAATAAAGCAGCCAAAAATGTAACAAGAATCGAGGGAAAAACCCAAAACCCTGTGCTGGGAAAAATCTAACAAAAATTGGAAAAAAACCTCTGGATGCTGGTGCTGAGAGCTGCGAGGAATTCCTGCTCCTGAGCAGGATGAAATGAGGAGGTCTGAGGGAAAGGCAGCGCTGCCAGCTCATGATTTTGTCATTACTCTCCCGGTGCTGGCTGTGGATTTTAAAGCCCAGCTGTGGGAGCCGTGGGATACACAAGAGCTTGGCTTGCAGCAAAAGGTACACGGAGAGACCTCATGTTTTGCAAGGGGAAAAACAAAAAAAAAAAAGGTGAAAATATGACTCAAATAGATTCTGAAGGCTTGAAATCAAGATCAGAAAGAAGAACGTAAATAGTTTGGCATTTATTCCATTTTTTTTTTTTAACCCAGTCCAGTTAGAGTTGGGATTTTCCAGGCAGACCACTGCTCTCCACAGTAGGAATTCCAGGCCTGCCTGGATATACTGAGTGCACGGGATAAATATATTACAGTTGTGTGAGTTGCTCAGATTGCTGTGCTAACACTGGTCATAAAATTCACCTTAGATATAAGGCAGGCTGCTCGGGGAAGGGGGCTAAGTGCACTCAACAAATAATGAAGAGAAATAAAAATAAATATCAAATGGCCCATAAAATCAAACAATAATGGTAACTAAAAAGTTCCTGGATTTGCTGCCAGAGGTAAAATCCCATCAGCAATATGAAATAACAAGAAATACCCCCCTAGGTTCCTTCTCCACATGACACAAGTCAGCACGCCTGGTCACCAGAGTCGTTATGGAATACATCTTCCTTCCAGGGTCTTATAAATGCATTTTTCCTGCTTTGAGAGACCTTCTGGGGTTCAGTTTAACTGGGATCTGGGGAACACGTGAAAGGCATTTACAGCATCCAGCCCAGCCCCGCTTTTCCTGCAGGGGAAGAAGAGGTGTAACATTGACAGCTCCCATCGCCCCACCTGGGATGGAGAGGGCCCTTGGTGGGACAGAAATAGCTGCACTTCAAATACCAGAGTGCACCTAAAAATAACAGAGGGAAAGCGTTTGTTTTAAATCTTTCACAGATCAGGGTGTGCTGATCAGGTGAGGGGCGGCTGAGGGAGCTGGGGAAGGGCTCAGGAGGAGCAAAGGAGGCTCAGGGGGGCCCTTCTGGCCCTGCACAACTCCCTGACAGGAGGGGACAGCTGGGGGGGGTCGGGCTCTGCTCCCAGGGGACAACAGGACAAGAGGGAACAGCCTCAGGCTGGGCCAGGGGAGGGTCAGGCTGGATATTGGGAAAATTTCCTCCTGGAAAGGGTGGTCAGGCTTTGGAAGGGGCTGCCCAGGGAGGTTTGGAGTTCCCATCCCTGGAGGTGTCCAAAGACGTGGCACTCGGTGCTCTGGGCTGGGGACAAGGTGTGGATCAGTCACAGCTTGGACTCGGTGGTCTCGGAGGCCTTTCCCAACCTAAATAACTCCGTGATTCCACAAAGTGACCCCCAGAGAAAGGGGAAGGTGTCAAATGAAGCCGAGCTGGAAGTGGGACAACCACGAGGTGTTGGGAAGGAGGGGCAGGACCTCCCCCCCAAACACCAGAACAACGAAAAGAGCACCCCTGGAGAGGGGGGAGAGCTGGGTGGGAGCTCCTGCAGCTCCAAATCCCAGAAGGGGCAGGGGATGGAACACCAGCAGGGTCCATCCGTGGCCTCTTCCCATGCTGACATCTCCTCCTCTGTGCAGGTCGTGTCTAAATTAACAAGGCCCCGAGGTCCTGGCCGGGGTCTCCGTGTGCTGCAGCAACACAAATAGCAAATTAATAAGTACAGCTTCCCTTTCTCCCCAAGGTTTTGCGAGGCTTAATTAATGAATGTCTGTAAAACGCATTTGGAGCTGGGAATGAAATGTGCTGTGGAAATGCCAAATATTTTTAATGCTCCAGCAGATTTAGGAGGTTTAAATAAGAAAAATACACAGCTTTTCCTCTTCGAAACAGATTGCTCTCCTTGAAGCAAAGAGCTCCAGAACATGAAGTTTTCATCAGGCTGACTTGAAAGGGAGTTTTCACGGCTTTCCAAGCGCGTTTATTCTCATGTACGATTCCCCCCCTTTCCCTTCTACAGATGTGGACACCGAGCATGGGAAATCAAAGAAATCTACCCCCGGCCATTGGCAGGGCCAGCGCTACGAATAATTTCCTGATTCCCACTGATGACTGGAATGCCCCCTCGAGCAGATGCGCGCCAGCTTTGGGAATTACACGGACCCCGCGTGGCCTCGGTGGCTTTGGGGAGAGCTGGGAGGGCTCTGGTGCCGACCATGTGTGGGGACGGAGGCGGTTTTGGCACCGGGAGGCGCAGGGATCTCCGGCGACAGGACTGCACCCTCTGGAGGGAACTGCTGCTCCTGCACGTGGAGCTTTTGGCCAAAAACCCTGCTCCAGAACGGCCCAGGTGGCCTGGCTGGAGGTTTTGTCCCCACCAGGGCTGTCCTGGCTGCACACGCGATGAGCCCCGCAGGTGACACTGAGTGATCCGCAGGTGGAATCCCGAGGGAAGTGTCGGGATTTCCAGGGCAGGCTGCAGCAAAGGACATCGGCTTTATGGATAACGCTCGGATGGGAGGAACTGGTGGCCTGTAGGGTGGTGACAAACCCCTGGGACCCCGCAGCTGTAGGGCGGTGACATCTCCTGGGACATCCCTAGGGACAGAACCCCAAGTCCTCTCAGGTAGTGACTGACCCCCAAACTCCTCACTCTGGGGGGTGACAGAGTCACCTCAGTCTGGGGCTGACAGACCCCCGATCCCCTTGGCCACGGGGAGGTGACAGCCCCCAATCCCCCAGCCCTGGGGGTGAGGTGACAGCCCCCAATCCCCCAGCCCCATGGGGAGTAACGGCCCCCCGGCCCCGCGGGCAGTGACAGCCCCTCAGTCCCGGGGGGAGGTGACAGCCCCCGGCCCGCGGCCCCGCGGGGCGGTGACACGGCGGTGGCGGCGGGGCGGCGCCNGGCCCGGTGCCCGGTGCCCGGTGCCCGGTGTCCGGTGCCCGGTGTCCCCGGGGATTGTCGTGAGCTGAGCGGGGCCCGCGGGAAGGGAACGATCGTGATGAGCAGCGACACTGTTGCTCGTGGGGTGTGTGAGGAGGGAGGCTGAGGTTTGGGGGAGGCTCTAAAGCAGAAAATAGTGTGAATCCTACAGTGAGTCCTGTAGAGAGTCCACCCAGTGAAATCCCCCGGTGAGACCCCTCGGTGAGTCCCCCCCTCGGCCAGGTCTGTGGAGCCACCAGCTCTGCGGGTTTGTAGAGGCACCAGCTGCAGCAGTTCCAGAGACTCCCAATTTTTNAACCCCCCGGTGAGACCCCTCGGTGAGTCCCCCCCTCGGCCAGGTCTGTGGAGCCACCAGCTCTGCGGGTTTGTAGAGGCACCAGCTGCAGCAGTTCCAGAGACTCCCAATTTTTGGTCTTTCAGGCCCATTCTGCTGCCCCCCCCATCCCTTCAGCTGTGCCTGCAGACCCCCCAGTCCCTGATTTTGGGGGGTCATTCAGGCTTTGAAGGCAGCACGGGGAAGGTGGTATCTGTTGGGGTGATGTGGTGCCTGTCGGGGTGATGCTCTGGGTGTTGCAGGTGGTCCCTGCTCACCGAGGAGTTTCTGTTCCCAGGGTTTTCCTGTCTGTCGCCACCCCGAGCGGTGTCGGCCGGTGCTCGGGGAGTTGTGTCTGGCTCGGGGATGTTTCTCTGGCGCTGTCAGGCTGTCACTTCGCTTCAAAGCACCGTTTATCCTCAGCTTTGCTCAGCGCTGCCTCCTGAAATAACCACCCGCGTGTGTCACGCCGTGGAGGGGAAGCTCTCCCAGGCATTGTTCAGTCTGGAGAAGCCTCTCTGAATCCTCGCCTATGGAGATATCCTATTTTTTCCCCCTAATGACCATCTGTGCTCTGTGAAGCTCCGTGCTGTGTCACCTGTGGCAATCTCATTTTATCCCTCTGCGCCTCCTTTTCCTTTCTCAGACAGGAATTCCGGCACTTCTCACTCCAGGTGTTGGTAGCACTGCTCCCCTGGCACTTGGGAGTTCCCTGGGTGTGCAGCAGTGAGAAATGGAAGTAATTTGTTTCAGGGCTGTGATAAATCACCCAGGCTGGAGCTGCAGCAGTTTTATTCCCCCGAGCTGCAGCTCTGTCATGTTCCCTATTGCTGCCTGTTTATTTTCTTTGTTAATTTTAAAGCAAAGCCTGTTGAAGTTTGGATCCTGCTTCTTGTTGGTCGGCAGTTCAAAGGTTTTTTTACTTATTTGAAGGTGGATTTATTGGGAAATACGAGGAGAAACCTGATGGAGGACTTTGGATGTGCTGTAGAGCATGAGGAGGATTCCAAGGGCATTCCCTGTTGGCAGTGATTCCTTGTGAGGTGCTTCCACTTTTGACTTTTTTGCACTTCTTATTTTCTCTGAGGCAGGAGGACAGAGGCTCTGGGGCTGTTTCACACATGCCATTTGGATGGTGCAGCTCCAAAGCCACGGGCAGAATTTCCATCTTTGGAATTGCTACTGCTTGCCCGGGAGCTGCCCCGGAGCAGGAAAATTCACTTCTCTGCTGGGATCTTGCTTTTTCATTCAATACAGAACAGGCTGTGCAAGACCATGGGGACAAAAGGCCCTGGACATGCTGATGGCACGAGATAAAGCCACTCCTGGGCATTGAAAAGCAAACCCATTCTTCTGTTGTGAAATAAACTTGGGGTTGGGGTGTTGTTTTTTTTTTCCCCCTCTCTTCCTCCTTGGGTAGAATTTCATGACTTACAAATGGGTTTCATATTTTACTCCCAGCCCTATTTATCACGTAGAGGGAGAGTTTCAGGTTGCAGGATTCTCTCTGTAGCACTGGGGATGTGCTTTGGGGTGGGGGAGAGGAAACGTGGGACCCTTCAGGACCCTCAGCAGGAGAAGCTTCTGTGCTTGAGGCATCGTTGCTGCAGCGTTGGAGAGGTGGGGTTGTGCAAAGCAGGGTCACAAAAATCTGGGAAAAACGTCATTCCAGATGCTGGAGAGAATGTCCCCGTGCAGATCTTTCCATGGGGATTAATTGGGGTGTCCAAACAAGCTGCTGAGGAATTAACTGGGAATAATTCCTCGAAGGATCCTCCAGAGTGTTTGCTGTGAAAACCTGGATGAACGGGCAAGGTCTTGTCACAAATGCCTGTCAAGGGAATGCTGACCTGAGCTTCCCAAACTTTATTCCTTCTGAGAAAGTGGTGAGGAGGAGAGAAATGTCCAGGGGGGTGGAGTAAAACCACAAAGGGGGGGGAAGATAAGGGCTGTGAGCCTGCCTTGCTCTGGTGTTCCTGTAGTCTCCTGCAGCTTCACCCTTCAATCAGACTTGGTATTTTTTCCCTTTTGGAGCTGAAGTGGATTTTTTGTGGGGTTTCTATGATCCATCCTCTGCCACATGGCAAGTTTCAGACAGATTTAGTTGTTAGATCTGGTAGACGTGGTGTAAATGTTTATGCTCGAGCTGAATCACTGTAAAAATAACTGCTGCCTGCTCTTGTAGTGTGGGGAGAGTCCCGAGCTGGGGGTTTTATTTAGAATAAAAGTAAACTTGGGGGATTTTTTTACAGGTTCCTGTCCTACCTCCAAGGTGTGGCTTTGTAAGGAGGAGCCTTGCACGGCAGGACGGTGGTTAAAGCGTCTCTCCCACTTTCTCATTTATTAAGCAATGCTGGAGTTGAACAGAAATTTGGGATCCTTTAAGAAAAGCTGTTCTGGTGGCCTTGGGTGGCTCTGTTCAGGGCAGGGTGGCACAAAGCCCATGCAAGACGGAGCTGGGAAAGAGAACAATGTTGTGATGGGGACAAACCCGAGTGCAGAGGGTTCAGGTGAGGAGAGGAATGGGCTGCAAGCGGATTTGAGCTGGGCTCTGATGCCGAGTGCCGGGGCAGCTGCTCCCACCTGCTGGAAAAACACCAATTCCTTGATTTCCATGGAAGGAATGGGGGCTTTGCTGCTGCTCCCTGCTGTTCCGTCGCTTTGTGCTGGTTTTGCCTGAGCTCCCTGGCTGCTGCCAGGCTCTAATTTGGAGGGTGGAGGTGCAGGGAGGGGAGAGGAGCCCCTGCCCTGCACGTAGCTGCTGCTCTTGTCCTATTGCCACACCGGCCAGGCCGTGCAATCCTGCTGCACGAGCAGCCTGGCACCAGCGCTGCTCCCGGGGCCTCCGGAAAAGCTGGAAGTTTTCCTGACTTCTTCCCAGGTGTGCAGTGGGGGGCCCGGCACGGTCGTGTGGGACAAAGTGGGGAGTGATTTCCTGGAGGAGGGGAGCCTGCCGGAGCTGCTGGCAGAGCTGGCACGGGCTGTCCCCACAGGGCAGGTGACCCAGAGGTCGCTGACCTGTGCAGAGCCCGGGCGGGTCCTGGCAGATTTTTGGATGGATGTCACGGCACGGATCAGCTCTGCTCGGCTCCCAGAGGTGACAGGGTGACGCTGGAGCGGGCGCAGGGCAGGAGGGCAGTGTCCAGCAGCGCCTGTGTGTGGCCCGGGTGACACTTTTGGGGTGGCCTTGGTGGCTCTGCTGTGCTTCCCGGCACCACTAGGTGCCTCCCGGCCTTTGCACTGCTGGGAGAGGCTCAGGAGCACCCGCTGCTCCCTCGGGCTGTTCCATCAGCAGGGCACAGCTCTGATTTTTGGGTTATTTTGGACGTGGCACCGCTGTGGTTTCGCTTTTTGCACGGCAGGGTTTGACCCTAAGCTGGGTAAGCGTGGAGTGTTTAATGCAGGGCTGTCAGGGAGTGCTGAGTGTGTAACGAGCCTGAACTTGGGGGTGTACATGGATTTTATGGGATGTAATCTCCACGCTCTGAGAGTCCCCGCGTGCCTGGCTCTGTCACTGCTGTCACGCTGCCTGCTCCGAGTGACTTTTGTGTTTGTTCTCTTCGTTCCTGGCCCAGAGGGATTAGGTTTGGGGCCGACAAAAAGTAATCACCATCAAGTTTGTGGGGTGGGGGGGAGCATCTTCCCGTTCTCTTGTGATGGGAGCAGGTCGAGGTGGTGACAGGCAGGGCTGATGGCTGGTGGTGATGAGTGTCACCTCTCCCAGCTGTCACCTCTCAGAGGGACCAGCTCTGGGCAGGACTGAGAAAAACCCCAGGGCAGGACAAAGCCCTCTGTGGTAGCTCTAAATATGAAAAAAGAGAAATGGCAAATCCTTGTAATTAATCTCACTGTGACATTTTTGCCCCTCCGAGCCCCGGTGTCCAAAGCTGGGGCTCACGGACCTCTCACCTGAGAGTCCTCTGGTCCTTTTGGCTGCTGAATAACCAGCACCAAACTGCTTTTCCCACTGCACCAGCACGAAGATGCCTCTGGCTCTGTGACAGAAACATTTAAAAAATCTGATTCTGGGGGGTTTTGTTGCAGTTTTTCTTCCCCCCCACAATTTGTCCTGGGTGCAGCGTGTCCTGCCCAGAGCCTCATGTTGAAACCCCGGGCAGTGGCAGAGTTGTTGAACGTCTTCACATCTTTCACCCTCCGCTTTTTTGCTGCTCTGTTTTACCAGGCCAGCCAGCTTTTTGACAGCCATCCAGTTTTATTAGTGCAGAAACCAAAATCCCACCTCCTTTGGCTTGCAAACAACCTCCTGATTGATGCTTGGGAGCAGAATAAATTCGTGTGTGTCTGCTGGGCCCCGAGCGAGCCCGGCTCAAAAGAGAAGAAAAACAGAGATTTTGGAAAAGTCTGAGACTTCTAAGGACATAAAAAAGTAGTATTTAACAAATAAATAAATTGAAAAGCTTCTTGCTGCTTTACCTTTGGGCTCCAGGGCGTCCTTGGTTTCAGCTTAGGGGAGATGGGATGCAGATAAGGAAATCGGGGGATCAGCAGGACCTGAGACAGAAAGCACTGGAAAAGGAACCAGGTGCCTCCTGGCTTCTGTAAAATCCAGCTTTAATTGCTGTTTGCACAAAGTTGCAGGGCTGAATCAGGCCTGGGTTGGCCGGCAGTGGTCAGTGTGGGAGCACAGCAGTGCCCAGTCCCATCCCAGTGCTGACCAGTCCGGCTGCTGGAAGAGGGACCAGCCTTTGGGGCCCTGAAACAGAACTAAAAAAAGGCTTTGTTTGCTTGGCTTTGTCCTTTTTCTTTCTTAAACAGTGAATGTTTCTTTGCTCTCCCTTTGCCAAACATTAAATTCCCTTAAATTTTGAGACTGGAGACTTTTCAAACTTTCCTGTTGCTCTTGAGGCGTTTTCCAGAGGGCCATTATTTTCACACAAAGTATCGTTTCTCCTGAAACTCAGCCCCATTTATAATCTCTTTATTTGAGCCCTGCAAATTGCCAGTCACTTTTAAATAGCGGTACTAGTCTCAGGCTCTCTCCTTTTATTTATTGCTTTGATGAAAGAGATGGTGTCAGGAGTGGAAAATGAGTGGAGGCAGAGGAGGGAAATGGGAGAAATTAAGGGAAGGAGTTGGGAAAGGGAACAAAGAAATCGATTAAACGCTTTTTTTTCGCGCCCGTATCTTTCTTGAGGATGATTATGTTTCGCTGGAAAACATCCCCTTCATTCAGAGTGTTAATATTTAATTAGTTGCTGATCATTAAGTGCTTATTGTGGTTGTTAATTTGGCCAGGACGCGCTGGAAATGCTGCTGGGAGCAGAAGTAGGTTAACAGGGCAGGTATTTTTGTGCCTTGGTGCCTCATCTTCTTTTTTTCCCCCAAACTTCCAAGGAAACTCCTTGCTGTGTCTTCTTAGAGGGATGCAAAGGCCACGGGAACGTCATCCCAAAATCCCAAATGAGAGTCTGGGGAGCAGCAAATCCGCAGTGAAGGGCTCAGCCTTTCTGCCCTAACGTAGCATTTGTGAGCGTGAAGTGCTGAAAACTCATTTTCATCGTTTGGGCATGTGATATAAAGCCTCAGGATCTGAAATATTACAGTCACCATGGCTACCAGTGACTTATCTGAGGGAGTTTGACTTTTGTTTTGATTTTAAGTGTCTTAATTGTAGTTTAAAAATCAGAATCTAAATGTGTTTTTTTTTTACTTAGGCATGAAACTAAAGGCATTAAATGATTTGCATTATTAAAATATCTATAATGCTGCCTGTCAAAGGTTCCTAAAGAAGGTCCTTAATATTCATACCTTATGTTCTAAATAAAGTTGCTCTCCAGCTTTATGGGAGTTCTGCTTCTCCCACCACAAAAAAATTCCTTGCAGGTGCCTCGCTGGCTATTTTGCAATCCCAGCCCTTTTGTTTAGCCTTGGAAGAGCTGTGCCACTCCACACCTGGTGCTTTTCCACACATTCTGCTGCTTTTCCTCCCTCCCCTCCTGTCCCCCGGCTGTTCCCCATGGGGTCCCACCTCTGGAGCTGGTGTTTATGGAAGAGTTTGGCTGTTGGAAGTTTGCCCTGCTCAGGAATCCTGCCAAACCCCCTCGGGTTTCTCCTGGATGAAAAATTACCCAGCGCCACCTGCCCAGAAAGCGGGAAAATGTGGGGATGCTGAGCTGGGGTGGAGAGCACCAAACTGCCCCTCCTTCCATGTAGTAAAAGAAGAGGAGGAACACGACAGGCAGTGGTGCAGCCAAAGATTTTTCTCCCTTAATTCAATCACTAAAATGTTACAATCTGTCCTGCTCTAATTCTCTCCACTTGTACTTGTGCAGTGGTTGCAAACACGCTGAAATATGAACTCATGCTTGGTAAGCCTTTAATTCCAGCTTTGATGTTTTTAATCATCAGTACAGATTTGGTAAAAATGATTCATTAGCTCGAAACGCATCTTGGGTTCCACGTGACGCCGTGGGGAACGGAGGAGGCAGCGCCAGGGGCCGCCTGTTCTTGGGGTGTTCTTTGTGCCTGAGCCGGTTCCTGAAGCGTGGCCCTCAACATCTCAGCTTTAGAGGCCTCTAGGGTGTCCAGGTGTCCCCTCTCTGCATCTGGTTTCGGTCCAAACCCCGAGCGTTCCTTGCTCAGAGCCGTGTGAGCAGAGCCCGTGGTCGGTGGGCTCGGGCTGAGGGCTCCTCTCTGGGTGCAGCAGCAGGAGGATTTCTGGCCCTGTTTGCCTTCCCTGCCTGCTGTCTGCCTGGAACCTCTCCCTCGGCCCTGGCTGGGACCTCTCCACGCCCTCGCTGAGCACCAGGCTTCAGCTCGGGGTTGGTTCCCCCACGCTGAGCTCTATCCCGCAGTGACCGCAGAGGATTGAAAGCGATCTGGCTCCAGAGCAGCGGCTCGGAGACAAATCCCCAATCCCATTACTTGTTCCCTGGCTGGAACTGGGGTACCAGCGATGTTAGCAGAGCCTCTGAGGCTGCTGCCCAAAAGGCATCGCCCTTCTGGCTCAGCGTGGCTGCCGGATTCCAGCTGCTCCCGCCGGGCGTGCCATGGGTATAAAGATCCCTTTCACAGCTGCTTCCATATGGAGAGCGGGGTTCCTGTCCCTGCAGAGGCACCTTCGTGCCAGTGTCCACGCGAGAGGCCCCGGGGGTGTCGGGGTGTCGGCATCCCTGCCGTGGGATGCTGGCCTGGGTGTGATTTCTGCGTCCTGCGTTTTTCCAGCGCGGGGTAAATTCGGGTGCAGCCTGACCCTGCTCCAAGCCCAGGTGTTGAAGGACTCTCTGACCACAGAAACCCCCGTGAAACTCCAGCTTTTTGAGGACAAAGACGGGCATCCCGAGGAAGATTCCAGAAGCTCTCCAGCCCTGCCTCCCAGCGAAGGGAAAGAAGGGAATAAACACTTTCTCCCTGTTGTGCTGAGAGGCTTTTATCTCCCGGGCGCTTCGAGGAGGAGACTCAACTCTTCCCAAGTTTTGTCTTCCAGGCTGTTCCTGCTGTAACAAATTGTTAAGCAACAAGTACACGGCATTTGGAGATCTGGGATGAGATAGCGACAGCCTCACAAAGGCGCTCTCACATGTTCAAGGCTTCCTTTTGTGCTCGGGGGTTTTATATATTTATTTTTCACTGTCTGGCATCCAACTGCTGCTCCCCTTCTTCCTTCATTCCCAGTGCTGGAGTGGGAGCCAAGGCCATGGATTCAGGCGTGCTCCCGTGTCCAGCCAAGCCTGCTCTTATCACAAATCCCTTTTTTCTCCCCGCAGAGCAAACACTGCTTGGTGCTGTTCTCTCACCTCTCCTCCTCCCCCTTTGTTTTTCCATAAATCCCTTACTTGATTTCTCATGCTTTGCGTGGATTTTGTTTTGTTTCCAGCTAATTTTTTTCTCCTTAAAATCCTTTCAGTTTTTTTGCTGGATATTAGCGATGCTTTTCTTTTGTTTTGCTATTTTTTTTCCCCTCCTCAGGGTATTGTGTAATCATTGGATCCTTTTATTCTATCCCTGTAAATAGACAAAGGAACCAGAACACAAAGTTTTTTCCTGGAGTAGCTGTTCCATTACCTGTTGAAATGAATCCCACATCCAAACACCCTTATTCCACACGGATGGACCAACCCACCCTGAGCTAATCCTGTAAAAGTGAATTGAGGAAGAGGAAAAAAAAAGGAATATTTGCGCAGGTGACGCTCGTTCTTTGAACCTGTGCTGCCAGGCCTGTGCATCCAGGGACAGCATTCCCATGGGGATGAACCCCAAGGCTGGGAAGAGAAATGTTTGAAATCAGTACAAAAAAAAAAAAAAAAAGCCCCACTGAGGAGAATTCCCATGAGGAGACTCCCGCAGGAGATGGAGTGTGATGAAGCCACAACAAACTCGGGAATTGCGGCTCCCGCCGGATCTGTCCCTGTGGATTTTACCTGCCCAGCCCGGAGCTGTGGCTTTGCTGGGTGCCTGATGCTGTGTCCAGAGGGAGCATCGCTTCCATGCTGCTGCTGGACGTTTCCTCCTTCCTTCCTCAGCAGATCCACGTTCCAGGGAGGAGAGGGAAAGGGTTTGACGTGGTGAGAATCCGCACCTCGCTCCCTCCAGTCTCTTCCCTCTTTTTCCTCGGGAAGAGCTGGAGTGGACAGACATTTCTTGGCTTGCAGAGTGTGGATAAGGGTCCTGTCAGCACCTGCCTTTTTGCTAATCCTTTTTATTCCAGCGAGGAATACTCCACTCATTCAGCGAGGAATACTCAGCTCTGCTCTGAGGCTCTTTAGAGTGCTTTGATTTTAGAGTGGGGATTTCAGACCACCCTACCCCAGCTGGGCACCACCAGCCATCCCAGTAGGAGCTCCGATGGATTTTGAGGCACATTCCCAAGCCTGAGGAGCTTGAACCAGCCTGCCAAGGTTTGCTTTGTGCATCCCAGCGGGCTCCAGAGCCGCCCTCCCGGTGCTCTGATGGCCATCCCAGATTTCCCTTCGCTCCCTCTCCCTAAAGCTTGCAGGAAATTGCAACCCGATAGGAGCTGAGCCCTGTCCCTTGTCCCTCATTGTTTGAGGATTGTTTACATCCCCTTTTTTGTTATCCCATCTCCCTGACTCTTCCCTGACCTCCTTTGGTCCATTGTGTGTGGCTGTTGTTGTTCCAGGGAGTTCTTAGGGAGGAGGGTTGGAGCAAACCCTGGGATTACTCAGCCCCAGCCTACTCCTTTTTGGCTCCGTTGCTTTATTCCACCTAAATAATAATAATAATAATAATAATAATAATAATAATAATAATAATAATAATAATAATAATAGTGATGATAATTCCCTCTAAGTGCAGTCCTAAGTGCACTCTCCCACTGTGGATTTGGGAGCTTCCCAGACTCGGGATAATCTCCTTGGGGTTTTTTTTTGATGTCACGTTTCCATTAAGCATTCCTCAAAAACGCAGACACCGAGCAGCAGGATGCTCCTGGAGACATCAACCCCGTCCTGAATATTGATCCTTGTGTTTTCTCCCCAGGAGCACACAGGATCTCGATCCTGGAACGTCGGTCAGAGCTGGATTAAATTTGCAAATGGATTTGGGCTTTCCCACAAGGGGCTCAGGGAATCTTGCAGTTGGTTCTGGAGTTCTCTCCAGAGCATCCCACAGCCTCTTCCCCTGGATCAGGGCTCCTTCTGTTCCCACTGACAAGTGCATCTGAGGGCAGGCAGATCCCGGGATGCTGCTGGGGAACACGTGTGAGAGGCATTGGGAAAAGCAAGGGAATGTTTACACTGGGAGGGGACTGTTGACAGTGCAGCTCAAACAGCTGACGTTATTCAGGACAGCCAGTGCCGTGCAGTATTTTGCTTTTTGCTCCTCTCCTGGGGGTCAGGCAGAAGGGAAGGATCAAATGGGGCTGGCAGGGCTGTCCTTGGCCGGAGCAGGGAATCCAGCAGCTGCAGGCAGGGAAGGTGGGGAGGAGGAGCAGAGCTGTGACGCGGTGTCAGGGTGGACTCTGGGGCAGCTCAGCCTGGAGACACCAGCATTCCTTGGAGATTGTGGCCCCAGGAGATGGTGGTGTCTGGAGCCCCATGTGTGCTGCAGGGTTGCCAGAGGATATCTGGAAAATGTGGAAGTGTTTAGTGCTGGGAGAAGGAAACTCGAGGTGCTGATGTCCTCTGGGTGGCTGTTGAGGTGGGAATTTGCCTTCCAGCTGGTCCCAGCTCCCGTGTGTCCCCATCTCGCTGGGTGGGTACATCTGACGTTCTGTGTTCATTTCAAACCGGCCTGTCTCTCTTGTTCTGTTTTTAGCATGGCTGACAAGAACAGCACCCTGAAATGCACGTTCTCTGCTCCTGGCCACAGCACCACGCTGCTGCAGGGACTGGCCTCGCTCCGAGCCCAGGCTCAGCTGCTTGATGTCATCCTCACTATAAATAATGAAGTGTTTCAGGTTCATAAAGTTGTCTTGGCTGCCTGCAGTGACTATTTCAGGTGAGAATCCCATAGGGAAGCAGGCACTTTCACCTTTCCCGTGGGTTTGCTGTCTCCCCATCCTCCCCCACCCCAATCTCCCCGCCACACCCCAAAAGTCCCACCCCACAGAAGCCTTTGGAGGTTTGGCTTGCTCCACGGATGTCCTGCAGGCAGGTAGAGGTTCAGGATCAGTCCCTCTGCACTCAGGTTTGTTCAGCTACAGCTGCTGGGCCGAGACAGGAGTCCAAGCTCAGGTTTTGACCCCACCTGGGCAGGTGTTGGTGCTGCTTTTGCTGTGGAGCCACTTGAGCTGATTTGGAAGTGGCAGGGAGGGCTCCAAAATGAGGCATCCCGTCCTCCTGCTCTCTTTAACCACCACTGCTCTGTCTGTAGGGCTCCCTGCCCTTGGGCTGGGAGCACCAAGGTCCTTGTGGGATCCCAGAAGATCTGGGAGGATTCTCCCAGCTGGTGTGGGCTGAAAACCCGAGCACCGCGAGAGTTCCCGCAGCCAAATTAATGCAGAGGGAGCCAAAAGCAGGGCAGGGAATTCAGTCCTGACCGAAAAGAGGTGTTTTATCCATCCTGCCTCTGTCACAGAGTCACAGAATCGTGGCTGAGGTTGGAAAAGATCTCCAAGGTCATTGAGTTCAACCTTGTCCCCAGACCAGAGCACCGAGTGCCACGTCCAGGCCTTCCTTGGGCACCTCCAGGGATGGGGACTCCAAACCTCCCCGGGCAGCCCCTTCCAAAGCCTGACCACCCTTTCCAGGAGGAAATTTTCCCAATATCCAGCCTGACCCTCCCCTGGCCCAGCCTGAGGCCGTTCCCTCTTGTCCTGTTGTCCCCTGGGAGCAGAGCCCGACCCCCCCCAGCTGTCCCCTCCTGTCAGGGAGTTGTGCAGGGCCAGAAGGGCCCCCCTGAGCCTCCTTTGCTCCTCCTGAGTCCCCTCAGCTGCTCCTCAGGACTGACTCTCTGTGTCAAACCCTCTTGGAACAGCTCTCACTGGCAATGACTTCGAGTCTGGGATCTTTGTGGGGCAGCACCAGTGGCAGCGCGAAGTGAGGGACGTGCTGGAGACACCGGGAGCAGGGAAGGCTCAGACTCATGGAGAACTCGAGCTGGGAGTTATTCCAGACTCTGGGAGGGCTGGAAAAGGAGCAGTTGATGGGATTTGGTGTGCAGATCCCTCCCAGCAGGAAAACAAGACCAAGGGGCTTCACTGGCATCTCTCTGCTGTCCCTCTGGCCATTCTTCAGCTGCTCTGCGTTCATTTTCCAGGCTTTTCCCTCCTCTCTCCCTGGGGTAGCACAAACCCTCCAGGCTCATCACTCCCCCGAGCAGGCACACCATTCATCCTGGAGCTGCTCTCCCCTCCAAATGCCAGTGGCTCTGTTTTATTCCTCCCTGCTGGGTGCAGGGCCACTGCCAGGGTGGTTTCACTGTCAAAATCTAATTGCTGGGTAGGTTCCTCCTTAGAACTTCAGCGGTGCTAAAGGAGGTTTTCCTGGGGAACAGTGGCAGAATAATCCAGCTTTTGAAAACACTTGGTGTTTTTTTTATTCCTGCGGGAAGGGGGAGGGAAAAGAGTGAAATTGAGGCATTTTATATAATCAGCATTTTAGAACCATAACGCTTTTTGAAGGGAATTGCATTCTAGTTGTTGATTTGTCTTCTGCATGGCAACAATGAACGCTTTCCTCTCCCTGCTCAGCTGGTGCAGGAGCACACACGTGGCTGGGTGTCCTCTGGGGTGAGGGATCAGGGCTGGGACATGGGATATGAGGGATTTCAGCAGAATGCTCTCATCTGCTGCACGGACAAATAATTGGGAACAGCGTTCCTGGTCACTCGGTTGCAGCAGGCCGATTTCACAGGCAGATATTTCCTTATTTAGGTCTTTTAGGATTTCTTGGGTTTATGCTGGACGGCAGCAGGTTTTCTAGCCTGGTTTGGACAGGAAACCTGGAACTCCTGTCTTTTGACAGTGTTCCCAAGATATTCCTTTATTCGATGCAGGGTCTGGTCAGCATTTTTTGGGGATGACTCGCACCTTGGAGTCGGAGCAGGCAGCTCTGGTGACACCACGGATTTACCTTTCCCATGGAAAAGAGCAGGTGGAAAAAAACAGCCCAAACTGTGCAGTTTTAAGACCTTTCGTGTGACAGTTCATGGACTTGCTGGGACGTGTATGCAGTGGCAGGGGGTGGTGACACTCCCCGTGTCACTCCGTGTCACCTGCTCTGACTTTGCCTGACCCACAACTGCTCTGCCACTGCTCCTTGAGCACCACGGGGTGCAAACCTTTACCCCCAGCCACCCCTGGGCAGCAAAACCCTCGGGAACGGGCTGCAAATGGCCCAAAGGGCCGAAAATGCCCCAAACCCCACAAGTGCAGCCCCGTCCCCATCCCGCCCCCGGCGCTGGGAGCCGCGGCCTCACAGCCCTCGGCGTGGAATGTGCTTCCTGTGGAATTTAGGAGCCTCCCAAGGAGGTGATCCAGGGCCTAAGCTCTGCGTGGCCTGGGCGAGCGATGTGCTCGCAGCTGTGCTGTAACTGAGCCTTCTCCCCCAATTTTTGTTTAATTGCCTGTCAGCCCCCTGCCGCTGGCGTTGCTGGAGGGGCTGCAGGTCCCATTTTTCCAGGCGTTGGGAAGGAGCCTTGGAGGGGAGGTTCTGCTGGAAGATCAAAGCTGTTCATGAAATGTGTTGCACCTGCAATTTTTGAGCCATTTCGTAGCTCCCTGCGAGGTAACCGGATAACAGGGCCTGAAGGCCTCGCTGCCAGGAGTCACTGGCCTCCTACCACAGGTGTGTTCCTTCCTTGTGCTCCCAAATCCTAAACCTAAACCTAAAACCCTTCAGGCTACAGCTCCCAATCTCTCTGGTGCAGACCCAGTGGGATCCTTTTTGGTTGGATATCACGGATTCACTGGTGTCCAGAATTCTTCACTCCCTGCTCTGGCAGCTCTGCCTCTTCCTGGAGCTTGGTCCTGTGGTCTGCTCTTATTCCTGCTGCCAGCGGGAGTGAAAAACTTCTCCAGTTGCTGAGTATTCCTCCTCAGTGCGCTGTTTATGCAAGCCTTATGTAAGTCATCGCACACTCTCGTTTCTCCTGGCTCGTAGAGATTTAGCCTTGATTTATTCCCCCCTTCCCCACCCTGAGAGTATCAGAGCGTTCCATAAAAACCAATTCCGAGGTGCCGCATCTTTTGCTTCAACGGGGGGCATTTTTTTGTTTGTGTTGCTGACCTGCAGGGCGATGTTCACGGGCGGGATGAGAGAAGCCAGCCAGGACGTGATCGAGCTCAAAGGCGTGTCCGCCAAGGGCCTGAAGCACATCATCGACTTCGCCTACAGCGCCGAGGTCACTCTGGACCTCGACTGCATCCAGGACGTGCTGGGAGCCGCCGTCTTCCTGCAGATGGTGCCGGTGGTGGAGCTGTGCGAGGAGTTCCTGAAGTCGGCCATGAGCGTGGAGACGTGCCTCAACATCGGGCAGATGGCCACCACCTTCAGCCTGGCCTCCCTCAAGGAATCCGTGGACGCCTTCACCTTCAGGCACTTCCTGCAGATCTCCGAGGAGGAGGATTTCCTCCACCTGCCCCTGGAGCGCCTGGTGTTCTTCCTGCAGAGCAACAAGCTCAAGAGCTGCAGCGAGATCGAGCTGTTCCGCGCCGCCGTGCGCTGGCTGCAGTTCGACCCCGCGCGCCGCGCCAGCGCCAGCCAGGTGCTCTGCCACATCCGCTTCCCGCTCATGAAGTCCTCGGAGCTGGTGGACAGCGTGCAGACCCTGGACATCATGGTGGAGGACGTGCTGTGCCGCCAGTACCTGCTGGAGGCCTTCAACTACCAGATCCTGCCCTTCCGGCAGCACGAGATGCAGTCCCCGCGCACGGCCATCCGCTCGGACGTGCTGTCCCTCGTCACCTTCGGCGGCACGCCCTACACCGACAACGACCGCACCGTCAGCTCCAAGGTCTTCTGCCTGCCCGACGCCGGCGGCCGCCAGTTCCGCGAGCTCACCGAGATGGAGGTGGGCAGCAGCCACTCCTGCGTGGCCGTGCTGGACAACTTCGTCTACCTGGTGGGAGGGCAGCAGCTGCAGTACCGCAGCGGCGAGGGCGCCGTGGACGTCTCCTACCGCTACGACCCCCACCTCAACCGGTGGCTGCGCATCCAGGCCATGCAGGAGAGCAGGATCCAGTTCCAGCTCAACGTCCTGCGCGGCATGGTTTACGCCACGGGCGGCCGCAACCGCTCGGGCAGCCTGGCCTCGGTGGAGAAGTACTGCCCCAAGGACAACGAGTGGACCTACGTGTGCTCCCTGAAGCGCAGGACGTGGGGCCACGCCGGGGCCACGGTGGGGGACAGGCTCTACATCTCGGGGGGCTACGGCATCTCCGTGGAGGACAAGAAGGCCCTGCACTGCTACGACCCCGCCGCCGACCAGTGGGAGTTCAAGACCCCCATGAACGAGCCCAGGGTGCTGCACGCCATGGTCAGCGCCAACAGCAGGATTTACGCCCTGGGAGGCCGCATGGACCACGTGGATCGGTGTTTCGATGTCCTGGCTGTGGAATATTACGTGCCCGAGACGGACCAGTGGACCACGGTGAGCCCGATGCGCGCGGGGCAGTCGGAGGCCGGCTGCTGCCTCCTGGAAAAAAAGATTTACATCGTGGGGGGCTACAACTGGCACCTGAACAACGTGACCAGCATCGTGCAGGTCTACAACACGGAGACGGACGAGTGGGAGAGGGACTTGCACTTCCCAGAGTCTTTTGCTGGCATTGCCTGTGCCCCCGTCATCCTCCCGCAGGTGACGAGCCAGAGGTGACTCCGGGGGGGCTCTGGGGTTCAGGGAGAGGGAAGGACAGAAAACAGCTCCAGTTCCCTGCTCCAGAAAGTCCCTCCTCCTGCTGGGAGCGCTGGCAAGCCAGCTCCATCAGCAGCACTTGTCAGCCAGGCAGACTGAATAGATGTTACAGCTGGGAAAGGCTTTTCTCTCCTCTCTCTCTCTTTTTTTTTTTTTTGGGGGGGGTGCATTTTGCCAACTTTTCGTGTTTTTAACGGCATCACGCACTGCAAACATTGGCAGCTCAGGAGTCACTCAGCACTGGGGTTTTGTTTCCAAGAGATCAGGTGGGGGTTTTTTTATCAATAGCTCCAGAAATAAAAATCATTGTGCGTCGCTTTGTTGGTTTTTTAGCAAACAAAAAAAAAAAAAAAAACCAAACCAAAAACTGTGTAACACACTGACCTCCAGAAGCAATAAAAGGACAGTGGGAGCTACAAGAGCTCAGGTGCTTGGATTGGGAAGGCAGATCCCTGTTTTTCAAAGGTGACTTTTCCTTTTTCTCCCTTCCTGAAAAAGGGAATATTTATCCCTGCACACCTCTGGTCTTCACTGCTTGGATCACGCTGCAATTCCTCGCCCCCTCCAGCTCCTCTAGTGCAGAAATTCTCCCTTAATTGGGGCATGCAGAGTTTGCAGCACTAAAGCCATGGTGAAAGCTTGATTATATATAAACAGGCATGATTATTTGGGTTTAGAAGTGCCAAAAAATTTGGCTGCTCTGGCAATAAGAGCTCTGCAGTCGTCCGTCAGTGAAGCCAGGAGCTCCTGCAGATTCTGGGTCAGGATTTTCACCTTCCCCAACACCTTCATCCCAACTCTTCCTCCAGTAAAGGAGGTGGGTGCTACTCCTTCAGCAGCTGGAAGGTTTTCCTCCCTGCCATGTGAATAAGCTGCTTGGCATCCCAAAGTGCTGGGAGTCCCAGTGGAATGTGGTTTTGTTGTTGTGGTGGTATTTTAAATTAAGAGATTGGTTTAAGATGGCTCTGTCATTTTTGTAAAATCTTCCCTGCACAGAACACTTCCTGAACTTTCCTCTCCTCCAAGCCATTTTCCTTATTTAATTTGATGAATGAATTGCAAAAATCTCTGCTTTTATCAGGAATTCCGTTTCCAAGGGCTTTGTTTTGTATCTGTGTCAGCTTGATTTGGGTGCACACGGTCTCCTTTTGTAGAGAAGCTGTTGAATTCTGCCGTGAAATAAATCCTGGGCTGCAACCTTTAGTGACAACTCGTAATGTCTGGTGTGCTGATGAATCCTTGAGAGCTCTGTGTGAAGCATGAACTCCACGCCTCGGAGATTTTTCTGGAATTCATGGGATCAGAGCACCTTTGGGTAGGATGCAGGGGCGCTCGCATTCTGAATTTCAGATAAAAGCCGTGCAGAATTTCCTCTGTTCCTCTCCATTTGCTGCTTTGCCAGTAACAAATCGATGGAAGGGACCTGTTGCTGTGTGGAATGCTGCAGTTGGAGGGCTCTCAGGCACTTAATTGACTCCTTTTCTCTGTTCCTCTGGCCTGGCCGCCAGAAACGCCCGGGATGGGCTTGGCAGAGACAGGAGATGCTGGGAGGATGAAGTGGAACTCAGTTCAAGCTTCACAGTTAGAAAAGAATGGATTTTCCTTGTTGAGTGCTTCCACATGTTTATCAAAATGGTATTGCTCAGGTTGGTAACAAGTGGAGGTGTTCCTCCTCTCCCCACGTGCGGGATCTGCTCAGTCCTCATCCGAGGGTGTCATTCCTGCATCCAGAGGGACAGAGAGGGGGTTTAGCTGGGATATTTGGGATAAATCCTTCCCTGGCAGGGTGGGCAGCTCCTGGCACAGGTTCCCAGAGAAGCCCTGGATCCCTGGAAGTGTCCCAGGCCAGACTGGAGCCACCTGGGACAGTGGAAAGTGTCCCCATGGCAGGGGTGGCACTGGGTGGGCTTTAAGGTCCGTCCCAACCCGAACCACTCTGGAATTCCATGATTCTACAGCACTTAAATATTCTTCCCTGTTTTATTTTAAATTTCCCCCGGTTCCTGTGGCAGCAGTGGATGGTTTGGGTGCTCTCTAATCCCTGAGGTTTTCTGGATGTGCAGCCGTGGTTCCCATCCCACACGTGCCCGGAGATCCACGTGGAGACCGTCCCTGGAATCTCTTCCTGAGGAAACCAAGCTTTATTTTTCCCTTCAGAATTCTCAGGTGGGTGTGTGTTTGTTGGGGGGAAAGAGGAAAATCCTTGGAAAACATGGAAAAGCCTCTTTGGTCTCACTTTTAAGGACGACCTTGTAAAAACAAGTGTAATCCAGGTATTCATTCCTGTTGGAAGCGTTGCTTTGCAGACAGGAGGATGCTCAAAGCCCTTCTGGAATTCTATTTATTAATTGCCTGCCATGAAGCAGAACTAACCTGGGATTCCCATTCCTATTCCCTGCCACTGAGGAGCAGGAGCTGGGAAAGAATCTGGAAGTCTCTGCATCAGAGCACTGCTGCTCTTTGTTGCTGGAATGTTCTTTTTATAGCAATGTAAATAATTATTTCTCATCGAGAGAGCTGGAAATCTTCTGGCCGCTCTAAATTTAGCAGAGACTCAAATATTTGTGGACCATAAATATTTTGGATCATAAATTTTGCTTGACCCCTGCGCAGGGGCTGGGCACAACCTCTCTGATGCTCTGACAATAAATGGGTTTGGTGGATTGAACAACGGATGGTTTCAGGAGGGTTTTCCCATAAATACGGATGGGATTGTGTGGAAACACTTCCCAGGATGCCCCACATGGAAAGGAAGTGGATTGGGCTCCTCTTTTCCTGAGGAATGAGCAAAGCCAGATGAATGTTTGGTTGTGCTCGGAGTCGTTTATGGGTCTCGGAAAAGCCATAAAAACTCTGGGGGTGAATTGGGTAAATTTGGGAATGCCCCTGAGCAGATGGGGAGCAGGAGGAGCCGGAGCATCGTTAGCACAGAGCCCCGTGTGTCCCTCCAGAGGCTCCTGTCAGGCCTGGGGTAATAATTCCCGTCTCCTCTGATGTTTTATGGGCCTGAAATTGTGCTTAAACTATAAAGGCAGCCCTGGGAGTCTTGGCAGGGTGGAGAGCAGCGAGAGATTGGGAATGTCTGCATCCCATTAATGGTGTCATTGACCCTTTTCCAGAGGGTCTGCCTGCTCCCAATCCCACTGTCACTTCTCCCTAGCCCAGAACCCGGATAATTCACACAGACGTGGCTGCAGCCCTGGAAGCCTTTTTAGCAGCAGTGGAAAATTTTCAATTTGTTTGACTGAGACAGAACGAAGACACTCCCAGCAGCTCCCAGTTAGCCTGGTGCTGGTTTGGAGTGCTGCTGTGGGAGCCACATCAAACCCGGGCAGGAATTCCCACTTCCATGGCTGTGATAAGGGCTGGAGCTGCTGAAACTCCGCAAACTTTCGGGACATTTATCACGGCAGGATTATTGGAGCCAGACTACTGTCAGGATAAATAAAACATGTTCCCCAGTGCAGCTCTAATTATGATTTTTAGCCAGTTGTGTAATGTGCAGAACTTTATTTACAATAAATCTTCCAGTTGCTCGCGCAAATGAATGGGATTTCATCACTGGTGACTGGAGGAGCAGGAAAAGTGGATGTGGCTGGAGAAATTCACAGTCTGGGGGTGTTGGCACGTCAGGAGAGGGAAGGGAGCAGAACTGGCCGCTCTGGCCTTCCAAGGAGGGCTCAGCTCTCCTGGATTCCACCTGGGAGCACAGAAATATCCCCCGGACACCTCCCCCCGAGGTGTTTTGTGCAGAGACAAAATTCCTCTCTGCGTGTTCATGGTGAGTGGGCACAGCAGCATCCCACAGCCTCCAGAACTTTTGTTTCTCGTTCCCAGCTCCTCACTGAGCTCCTGGAACGGGCGTTTGGCACTTCCCTGTCTGATAGCTCAGCTCCAGGGAGGAGTTTCAGCTTTTTTATTTGTGGGGCTGGTACGTTTCCGACCGCTCCAAGGCCGAGGATGCCAGAAAACGAACGCAAAATGAGCTTTTCTGCTGGTTGAGCTGTGCCACCCGAAATGAGCCTCAGATCTTCAGGAAAAGCGTGAGGAGGAAGAGGAGGGTGACAGTTCCCACCCCTGGGAGTGTCCCAGGCTAGGCTGGAGGGGGCCTAGAGCAACCTGGGATAGTGGAATAGCCCCCCTGGATGATCTTTAGCCAACCCACACCACTCTGGGATTCCCTGAGAGCAGAAAAGCTGCCGGGGCAAAAGTTTTCAGAAGGTTTTAGAAGCTGGAGAGAGAAATCAAAGCTTCTTGGCTGGGTCCCTGAGGCTTTGCAGTTGCTCTTTCACACCCAGGCCCCTGTAATTAGCTAGAACTGGTTTATATGGCTTCTTAAGAAATGAAAATCTCTTTTTTGGGGGGTTGTTTGTGCAGGCCACCAGCCCAGCCTGCTTCTGGCTGCCCCTCAGCCCAGCTGGAGCCAGGCCTTTGAAGTCACTGAGTTTGCACCACATCAGGAGCACCTAAAGCAGAATGGATCCTTTAATGTATCTCATGGTTTTGATCATCCGAGCGCTTTGCAAACTGCGTTAAAAGGTATTTTCCGTGTAAGTGATGTTTGTCATGGGGCTGCTCATCTGGGCCTGCCCACAGAGCTGGCAGTTACTTAGCTTTAAATGCAAAGTTCTTTCTCCCCCCCACCCCTCCCTGCTGTGGCCTGGGGCGCTGGTTGCTGCTCCTCAGGATGCAGAGTGGCTCTGGCAGGATCAATGCTGGCATTCAGCGCCTCCAGGAGAGTGGTTCACAGCTGGATTTCGCAGGAATGTTTGAATTTCACGGAGGTTTGGAAGGGAGAAGTTTGCCCCGGGGTGCAGGTAACGTGCCTGGGCTGTTCCTTTTTGCAGGATTTGGGGTTTGCACGCTCGGGGGAGGCTGCCAAAAGCCTGAGCTTGGTGTTCTGAGGGAGAAAATCCAAGTTTTCCCCATGGAAAAGGGGCAGGATTAACCTGGTGCCCTCCAGTGTGTCAGCCCTGAGTGCTGCAGCTCCCAGGATAATCACTGGGGTAGGAGGGACCCTGGCAGGTGATTTAGATGGGATTTTGGGGAGAAATCTTTCCCTCTGAGGGTGGGGATGCCCTGGAATGGAATTCCCAGAGCAGCTGTGGCTGCCCCATCCCTGGAAGTGCCCGAAGGTTGGACGGGGCTTGGAGCAGCCTGGGATAGTGGGAGGTGTCCCTGGGCAAAGGGAGCAGCTCCCAGGAGCCACAAAAGCAGGAATTCTCTGCTGGCTGCTCACCAGTGTCCTGCTGAAAAATCGACTTTAGTGATGCTCCCACTTCACTGAAAAGAGGGAATCTCAGGAGGTGCCGGACTTGTCAGGATTTCATGCAAA
>WAAG01014093.1:13551-26597 GCA_013390105.1 Tichodroma muraria | reverse complement strand
CCAAAAGAGGGTATTGGTATTAACAGTGAATAATACGTGTGGATGTTCCCTGACATCTTTTTGATACTGTTCATACAAAAAGGTTTCTAGAAAACAACAGAAATCTTTTCAGATACCATCCCCGCTGAACTGGGGCACTGAGGAGCTAATGGCTGTGAGAAAAATCAAGGAGGCAGAGCAGCACTTTGGGTGTGAAGGCTTTTTACATTTTTATTTTTCTCCAAATGTTCTCAACAGATTTGTGATGGATTAAAGAAATTATTTACCACAAGCTGATGCAGGAAGAAGAATAAAACAATTACTTCAATTATCATAAACAAGACATCATTTGTTAAGAAAAATATCTAGCTTCTAAATTTGTTTCAAAATATATGTAAATGTCTTCAGAGTGTTTGTTAGAGTATCTGTTCATCTATTCTAAGATCAGCTGCAGAAGATGCCCTTGTTTGAGATCAGTGATGCAGGACCTTCATCTCCAGCAACATCACAACTCAACAAAGACAGGATTGTTTGTTGAGATACCACAAGCTAAACGTGTCCTTTCACTCTAAGTCACATAATACAAACATTACATAGGTCACTAAAGACAGAAGCTGACCTCATGGCTCTCTTACTGACTTCCTCAGGACCAGATTAAGGCTGTCAAAACAGCGCCCATGTACAGCTCCAGGAACACAAAGATGCCACAAACATGTTCCAAGAAGCAGGTACATATTGTCTCTGCATGGAGAAATAAATCTTCAGTCAGTGCTGAGAAGACAAGACAAACTCTTGTGCTGTTAATGCCCAAGATACAAGCCCAGCAGGGAGAAATTGCATGCAGAAGGGCCCTGGGGAGATCTAACCAGGGTGAACGTGCTGCCAACCCAAGTTAGGGGCTGCTTTAACACTTACCAGGGGAACATCAACACCCTGGGAATCACAAAGCTGTGCTGGGCTCTCTTTATGCAGGTTAGATTCCCATACGGAGTACAAGGCAGCCTGACACACAGGCTTTAGGTTTTCATCCTCCCAGGCAGCCTGCTTGCCTTTGGAGAGGCAGCACTTGCAGCACCAGCTATATACAGCACAGGAGAAGCGCTCTGGTTAAATGCGAAGCTGCCAAATGCCAGGAACAACCGAGTCAAAAATATTCAGTGAAAAAGCAGCAACTTTCAGAAACGCTGGAGGAAGGTCATCTGCAGCATGACTACAATCTACATTTCACTTGATTTGAGGATGCAGACCAGCTACAGTGTAGATTACAAAGACTGAGGCTGGCCAGAAATTTTATTCCTAAACTAATTCAACAGAGAGTATACACTTTATATGAAAGATTTTTATGATCTAAAGAGAAACTCATAAAGAGCATGCTTCAGTCAAATACTTTTCTGAGTACTCTTTTTTTTAAAAATACATTTTTCTTTTGGAAAACAAAAATATAGATAAATTTGGCTAAAGTGAGTTTCCTGGAGTTCATTTGCTGAGAATGGGAAAAAAAAATCTCCCTGATGTTTATGAACTTGATGATCATGAATTTTATTTTTAATTAGCCTTTTCCATGTAGAGAAAAGAAGATTTCACCATGTCTAAGATGATATTTGCTTATCCAGCAGCCTTCAGGTCCTGTTCTCCCCAGTATAGTATATTCTTTCTCTTCGTCATCCACAGCTCAAGTTGTCACATAAAATTGTAGAGAGTACAGACCAGTAAGATATTTAAGTGGGGGCTTTCCTCTTTGAAGCCATGTGTGACCAAAAGTAATACTGCAAGTAACAAGAATAATGGGAAAAGAAGGAAAAGTACTTGCTTTGGTCCACATTTCTTACATGTTTCTCTATTATCAAGAATCACCATGCTAAACTTTCCTAGGCCATGTATCTATTTGCAGCTAGAAACACTGCAGCTCCCAGGTTCCTGGTGCATACATCTAACTTCCATTTCTATAATTACCATTTTCAGGATCTGTGAAGGCATTCTGGCACAGCTTCAGCTCTCAAAAGTGTAAGTACAGGGAACACTTCAAGTTTTTTTTCAAGGATTCAAACAGTGGAAGCTATATTAAATAGAAAGGATTTAAAATTCTGCAGCAGTTGAAAATATGCAGAAAGTTAAAAAGTGCCAATAGGGCTAAATATTATTCAGATGACAAAACACATATATAGCAGTTTACTTAGTTTGAAAAAACATACTCTGATTTTGTAAAAAACATGTAACAGCATACAGCATGACCTCTTATGTTTCATTTGGCTGAGCAAGCAGATAGCTTTCGAAACACTACACAGATCTCATGATCTTTCAAGTGGTCATTCTTTCAGCAGCATCTGCAGTACCACATCCTGATTGAGGTCAGGTCCCCAGGGATATGCTCTTCCTTGCTCTTTCTTTAGAAAACCATCTTCCATCTGATACTAAACTGTAAAAGGAAAAGTGAGCACTTTCTCAGTGACACTGGTAAAGAGGAAAAACATTTGCTCATGACCTGGGTCTTGAAAAATTAAGCCGATGAATCCTACAAGACAAGTCCTCTCCCTCAGGAGCAGGGTGAAACACATGCAGGGTCAAACACATGCAGTTCCTGCTGCAAGCAGCTTGGGTCAGACCCATGGTATTGTAGATTACCTTAGGCAGCAATATTGAGAAGGGTAAAGCTCTAAAGCATGGCATCAGAGCAGTAACATTTGGTACTACTTTCCCCACAGAATTCATTACACAGCGTCCAAGACAAATCTCAGCCTTGAACAAATTAATGACCACTTTTTCAACAAGATTTTATTATCCTGATTTTCCAAAGTCTGCATTTTTTCAGGTGTGGCTTTCTGTGGAGCAGTGTGAAAAGCAAGGCTATCTTTTTCCATCACTTAGACGACACCTATATCTTTGAATGTGCTTTCATTTCATTCTCATAAATAGCACAACTAGAAGAATTACCTAGTTTAGTATTGGGAAGGTGCTGTATCAGACTGCAAAGTGTTATTAAATCCACCCAATAGCAACAGTGGGCTGAAACTCATCAGTTCCCAATTCACAGCAGCAGAACATCAAATGGAAACCAGCCAGCAAAGATGAAAGCCCATTTAGGGTGATGAGGTTCCAGTTAAAGGATATTGAGGCTCAGCAATGATACGACCTGAAAAGATTTGTGCAGCCTCTCAGCACATAACTGAAAAAGGTACATAGCATGCAGGGACTAGCAGGAGCTTTGGGGCACTGAAACAAATTTTCTTTACTTGATCATGTGAGAATCCGGAGACCATCCTGTGACTTACAAGCTATGACACAGCTGATTCATCACTGAAAAACAGCAAAAAATAACTCAAAGCAACAAAAATCTGACTGAATCTGTAAATTTGAAAGTAACTGCTCACATGTCAGAGGGCACACACACACACACACACACACACACACACACACACACACACACACACACACACACACACACACACACACACACACACACACACACACACACACACACACACACACACACACACACACACACACACACACACACACACACACACACACACACACACACACACACACACACAGAGGACAGATTTGGAATGGCAAAGGTGAAAAAAACAAAATCACAAATTGCTATTTATCCCCTAGATTATAGCTTCTCACTTACAAATATTATTGTTATATATTTTGACAGCTCATCAGTATAATAGATTTCAAAGGGGAGACAGCAAGTGCCTGTCATAAATATCAGATCAGCCAGAGCTCACAAACAAGGCAGCAGAGTCAGCAAGTGATACCATGGGAAGCTCGTGGGCCAAATTCTGCACTATATGATAGCAATGGCAGTGCTGAGAGATTCCAGTAATTGATTTCCACAGCCATAAGATGAGAAGTCCTGTGGAAGACCTCTACTGAGAACACTGCTCTAACCTTCCTTCCCCTTTACTTTCTAATAGAGAAAAACATATTAAAGAAGTTAAAAAAATTCAAGCAGATATAACCAGATCCAGAATGGAGGCTGGTGATGAGAACCTGCTGACAGTGAAGAGATTAAAGGCATCTATTAAACAGAGGAGGAAGATAACAGAGAAGTAAAAAGAAGCTTAAGGTGTGAAAATCCGCATGTCTCTATATAGATGATATTAGTAAGATCTAAAAGGAAAGAGCGGAAGCTGGAAAATCCTGCACACATTTCAGAATATGGCACATTGCCAAACATTATACTGTGAGGTTTTGACACCTTCAGCATCTTCAGCAGAAAAGAAATTTGCCTTAGGTATTGGAATCTGCTGAAGATCTAGTCAACTAAGAGCAAATGACAGCTGGTTTTCTTATCAAACATTAATGTAAAACATTAACACATAGGTTCTGCCATGTTAAATTCTCCCTTGGGGTATTTGGCCTCATGTGTAAGCCTAAAGCAGCTTTTGCTGGAAGCAAATGAAGCTAGCAAATCTATCCCACAACTACATCCGAAAGCTAAAACACTAATGAGCCTCCAGCAGATGTTGCAACCAGTTACAGCAATCGTCTGGCTGCTTGGCCCCTCTTCCACTCAGGATACATTTTGGATGTAATGAATTTATGTGACTGGAAAAAGGTGGCAGGAAAAGCTCAGGTCACTTGCCTGCAGCAGCTCAAGTTTTCTGAAAGAAGAGTCCTGCTGCACTGGGGATTCAGCAAGTGGGGTAGTATTGGAGTACCTCCCACCATGAACAGATTTGGAGCTGACAGTGGGAAAAGAAGGAAAAGGGGTAGCAAGCTCAGGTGCTCAGGAGGTGAGAACAGTGCTAGGAGACTCACTGCAGTGAAAGGGAAGAAGTTGAGAAGAATATTCCATCTCATTTCTTGGAGTAGAAGAAAAATAGAGAGGTTAAAGCCAGGTATTGAGGGAGGGAGCAGCAATGTGGTTTCCACAAACTCATAGGAAATCCGTGATCCCAATCACTTCTGGAGGTACTGGGGAGGAGGGCACAGGTCCCTTCTGGGGAACACCTTTGTAGAGTCAGGGTAACCTGTCCCAGACAATGCACTAGAAGACTGTGGGATTCCTTTGAGAAGTAGGGGTGTGTCGTGGTTTCAGTCTGAAGCCAGACAGAAAATATTAATTTGGGTTGCCAATTTAAAAATTCTGTAGTAAAGAGCAAAGCAGGTTTAAGCTTGAAAAGAACTGATTTTATTAACTAATATAAAAAGAGGGAAAAAAAAAAAACCAAACAAGAATTGGAATGAAACTTTCAAAAACATACTTCTTTTCTCTCCACCAACTACTCACCCCTCAGACACATGAAAAGATAAAAGAGGAAATCTGGAATACTTAGTCAGTACTACTTTCAGAAACAATCATTTCTCAATTTACTAAAGAAGAAGCAGAGTCTTTTCTTGAATGCCATAGAAGTTCACAAGATATTAATTCTCTTGCTTTTACTCTTCACTAACAGCCCGCCCGGAGGAAGAAAATTTGCTATGGTGAAGCCCCCTCCCATGAACCAGCTTTCAACAGCTGCTCATGGACTATAACAGCTTATTAGGATACAGTTTAAGGATGCTTTTTCTAGTATAAGGCAAAAGTTTTCTTTCCTTATCTCATTTTCATCTTAAAGAAACAGAAGTCTTTTTCTCTCACTAGACAGAGGGCATCATCTCATTCTCTCGGTCTTCTTCTGCTCAAATTTCTCTATTATCATAGTTATACCACTTTACAGTCTCTACTAGAATTTAACATTTTCTCCTAAAAAAAAGCAGATTATATGTTACAAGAGTAGTTAGTCTATTTCTATGGCCTTACAAAAAAAAGTCCAGCTTAAGCCACTCTTTCAATCTTCTTTCCAACTTAAAGTTCTTCTCTCATTCTTTTGACTTAGGTCTCATGCTGTGTCTCTGTATCTTCTTTCCTTCTTCTCTCACTCGGGCAGGATTTATGCTTTGGAAGTTCCATTGCTGTGCCTAGAAGTTTCTTTATTGAAGAAACTGGCTGATAGAAGGCTGATGAGAAGACGGCTGATGTCTTTTCCTCCTCCAGCCTGGGAGTCACCAGGGCCCGGCCTGATCTTCCCCGGCTTGGCCACATGGCTCGGCAGAGCCGGGCCCGGCCTGGCCCGGCTGCTCCCAGGGCCCTGCTGCCTCTGTCCTTCCCGCCGGCCCAGACCCGGCCAGGGCTGCAGCCGAGACAAAGCCCAGCCCGGCCTGGCCCAGCCCGGCCTGGCCTGGCCCGAGAGAGCCCGCCGGGCCCGCGTGCTACTCTTCTCCCACCGGAAACCAGAAGCAGGAATTTTCCCCGGTTCACATTTAAAATGTGTATTCACAAAGGCGTACCCATGTCTTTCATTGACTTAATCAAGTGTCAATATTACACATTGGCCAATCAGGTTAAACTACCACAGGGTGGCTTATCCCTATTAGTCCGCTGCTACAACAGTGTTCATGTAGGGCCTAACACACCAGCAGCAGAGGTAGAACAGAGCTTCACTCTCCCATTTGAAATCACCATCTTAAACCACAACAATCAGGTTATTAACTTGTATGTTTTTCCTTAACAGATCTCAAACCATCTATTCTCAGTTCACAGATACAACCATGAACAGGTAAGAGACTTTCCTAAAACCAGAGAGGAAGTGAGAAGACTGTGGATGAGCTGTGTTTGGGGACTGACAGGCTCCTTCCTCTTCAGCTGGGGAGGAGGCCACAACTCAAGAAAAGAACTCATCTTTCCCACTTCTGTTTTCAGGCCAGTTTGCATCAGAAGTGACCAAATGGGGCAAGAGGAAGCCAAATTAAGCCTAAATTTGTTTTGATATCAGTGATACACCTTTTGCAGTGAACTCATGCTACTGTTTTGCTGATTAAATATTTGAATGGAAAGGAACCAATTGGCAAGTGTCATGTGTTATTTGCAAGTGAATACACCAGATCTTTTACTTCACTGAGAAAACAAATAATCAGACCCCCAAATTCATATACCTTCCCTTTAGCAAGAGCCACATTGTGTTGTTACCTCAGCAATTGAAATATGAGAGGGTGCTTGTGTTTATACTCAGAGAAGTCATATACAGATTCCATCTGTTCAACATTTGGAACAAATTTGCAGTGATTACTCAGGCTGAAAATTGCTTTGGAGTTTTGTCTGTTGTTGCTTGATTTGAAATAAATCAGTGATGCAGCATTCGCTTCTGAACACAGACACACATGTCAAAGTGACAGGAGAGCAGATGAACTTTGGCTGTTCTGATTTGCAAGACATTCGAGTGCTGTTGACTCTCACATGGTGGTTTTCTCAAATATAGATTTTGGAGAAATCCAGGAAGAACTGAAGCTGCTGCTGAGGTGAGGAATTAATATCCTGGAGCTTTGCCTCTGAAAACTAAGTCATTCCCCCTTGGACAAAGTCCGTCCTATGTCATGGGTTCTGGGACAGAGCCATCAATAGCCAATGCCACATCCCAGAGTTGCAGCTGCACTGCTAAAAGGAGTTGCCCAGGAGTATGACAGAGGTATCAGTTAAACTGAGGCACACATGATTCCCAGCTATTTGAACTCATCAGGTCCAGACTTAGATCCAAGCTTTGAAGCAGCAGCCTCTTTCTGAACAGGACAGCCAAGACTCTGGATCTCAACAATATCAAGAAGAATTAAGAAATTTGGAGTTTCCTATGGCTTTGCTGACTGGGCTCTAAGTCAGAGAATTAGAGAGATGAATTTCAAACTCAGTTCTTGATACGACCAAAGAGGAAACCACAAAAGAGAAAAATTAATTTCAGTCATTCAAATGTAGTTGAATATGCTCAGCTGCAACTTCAGGGAGAAATCATAGAGGAAGAATTTAGCTGATTGGATTTTGAACCAGAAACAACTCCCACTAAAGTGCCAGATGTTCAACAGTAGTCACAAATAATGAGGGTTAAGCCCTACATCACCATTATCCAATCCTTCAAAATCCTTGACTGATGGGAGGCTTTTTACATGAAGGTAGGAAATTCTTCCAGCCCTGCCTATCTTGTGAGATCAAGTGGAGTAAAGCAAAAGGACTGTCTACCCCAGCTAACAGATTAGTAGGAAGAGAGAGGGAAAGCATGTGCTGCTCTGAGAATCAGGCTAACTATGTGGGTGGCAAAGAGATGGGAAATGGGTTGGAGGGAGTCAGTATGCATTACCAGCCCCTGATCCTCTGAAAAATTGTTGACAATGGTGCTGCAGCCAGGGAGCTTTGGAAGATGAACAGCTTGGCTGGTGGAAAAACCTGTTCTCTGGCCACCCACACCATGGAAACCAGCAAGCAGTTGGCTTCAGAGGGATAAAAGGTTATTTCTATGGATGAAACACACTCAACAATTACGGGTAAAGTGGCAAAGTTAGGCATTGAGTGAGTCCTAGCTAACACCTGGTGACTGCAGCATGACTTGTGAGACACTGACACCATGACACCATCTGTTTATGATTTATGCTGAACAGACTGCATATAGAAACAGATGGGAGGTGTCAGGTCTGATCAGAATTGTTATGCTGGTGATTCCGCAGCACATTATATAGCTGACAGCCTTACTTTCCCACATACTTCTATAAAGAGCAAAGTGTTTATATTCATGTTACTCAGGGAATTATTCTTGCTGAATCTCCCACTGGACAGAATACTAAAGTTATACAGCTGGGACAGATCTTTATTATTGTATTGGGTGTCACTTTGTCTTGTTCAATATTGCCAAAATAAGGTCTCAAAGTATCTTTTTGAGGCTAATTATCAAGGTAAATTCAGAAACTTGCTGAGACTGCCGTCAAGTTTGCTATGAAGTGGGTCTCAGGCCCTGCTGTTCTTTAACACTGCCATCCCTGCTATTCCAAGTCTCAGCTTTAGATGGTTTCCTTTATGCTTTCATCAGTCTATGTAGTTGTAAAAGTTGAGTTTTCATGACTGTGGAAAAAGATGATAAATGAAATTCAGATTCAAAATGACAGAAATCTTCATTGAAAGGAGACCCCTGGACTGTCTAATCTCTCAGTTGAAGGAGGATCGTTCCCAACACTGAAACAGGTCAACCATGGCTTTGTTGAACTGGAGCTTGAACTTGAAAATCTCCAGCCTAAAAGACTGTACAACTTCACTGAGTAGCATGTTCAGAAGTCAAAATCCAGATAGAAAAGTGTAAACCCTGTATTCTCCAAGACTGATTTATGATTTTTAACACAAACACCTGGCATGGATACCTTCAAGATGATTTTTCTAATATAGCTAATACACCATAAAGCACATTTAGTGATGCATTATCACTGTCTGTGGACTTCCCTCAGATATTAGGAGATTCAAATCAATAAATATTAGATCAAAGTAGCAAAAAAGAATACTACAGATGAAGGCAACTGTTAAAAATGAAACTAATTCAAAAATTAAATTTTGTTGGAGTGCAGAGGCTTTCTAATATTTCCAGGTTGCTAAACTGGAAAGATACAATTATGAGAGATTTCCATCAGTGTTCAGAAGATTTTTTTTACCTGATTATCCAGTGGTGTTCTCTAAGCTACAGTGGATTCACAATTAATTTCAAATAATAGCAATACTACTACTACTACTACTAATACTAATAATAATAATAACAACAACAGTAATAATAAATTAACTATCCCCTGAAATGACCAGACTGCAAAACTACTGTGAGAAACCACACCAATGGGCAGTGTGGTGCCATGCATGTTCTGCCATTGCTTTTCCAGTTTCTGATCTGGGTACAAATGTCACTGAGTGATGTGGGGCACAACATAAGTCCCCATGTCCACTCTCACACACAAATCTGGGGTAGTCCTACCACAACCAGAGGCACTATGTCTACATTTAATGGGTGCAAGGGTGAGACAAGGCCTCTCATCTCACTTCCACAGATTACTGAGAATGTAAAATGCCTGCAACTGTGGCTAACAACATCTTAAACTCTAATGCACCTTTTTGCCAGTCAGAATAAAACAGCTTTCACTGATTCCAAGGGACTTGAGCCGATTGACAACAGCAGGGTACTGTTCACTATAATTTTATGCGTGAATGTATGTGCCAGACCCTCAAAGTACAGCTAAGTAAAATGACGCAGATAAGGATTGTGTAGAACAGAGAAAGCTGGACACCTTTCCCTGGAAGCAAGGGAGAATCCTGCCAATGCTGCTCCAGGGCACAAGACCACCAGTGTTTAGCTGCAGGTCCCACTGCTATTGTGAAAGCAGGCACCTGAGCAGCTGGCTAGCTGAGTGGCACCCAAGAATAAAAAGCAGCAGATGGCACAGCATGTCACTATAGAAACAAACCAAAAAACTTTTTTACTTCTTCCTTAAACTAATCAGGTTTTCTGAAACTATAGCAAAATGGAGCATTTTACCACTCTGAGCTGACACATCCTTCCTGGATATTTGCCTTGGGGCAGTGCTGCAGTAGGAATCACCAGTGCTGCACGCACCAGCCACTGCACTTCCAGGACACCAGACATAGGGATTGTTTTAGGGATTGTTAGTAATTAGTATATAGATTAAAAAAAGAGTGGATTAAGAAGTAGCCTCTTTTAGGCTGAAGGAGCTTTTCACAATTTTCCTCAGGTCCTGGAGAAAAAACCCACTGTAATTCCCACATATGTGGGACTGTATAGCTTCTCACAGTCTGTCCTGCCTCACCTACCTGGCATTATTGGAACTGATCCTGAAAATCACCTGCCAGAACAATCGCATTAACTTCCCAGGGCAAGATCCAATTTTGCACAGTAAAGATGCAGAACCCAGGTGGCCAGAAGGCAGACAAATATGATAGAAGCACGGGGTCTGGCAAGGAGGACACTCAATATAGTCTCTAGGAGCTGCTTCTTCATTAATCAGCACAGTGACTGGTTTGCATCTAGGGACAGAGCCATGGGAAGAAGCTTCTGGCAGAGACAGTTTAGGACGTGTTTAGGACAGAGGAGGGAGGCTGTGACCTTTGGAAAGATGTCCTCCCTCTGTCCTGCTTCTATGCTTGGTGCTGCTGCTAGGTTGATTTCCTTCTGCTCAGCCACAAGACTCCTTGTGCTGGTGGGCTTAGAAAAGAGTCATGTTCCGTTCTCTCACTGGACAGAGCTCAGGGGGTGTGGTTATGGTAGCACACCCAGTTTGTGGCTCAGGGAGCAAAGCAAGCTGCCTTCCCTCCAGCATCATCCAGTTCCCTCAGTTCAGCTTTACAGGGCCTATACACAGGCGTATAGGTACAGCACAGTCCCTGGACACCTAACGCAAGGACAGCCAGCATTACACTGCAAGAACTTTCCCCAGCCTCGTCTACACTTGTCAGGCATCTTGCAGGCAGGTCAGCAGAGCAGGAACCCGGCTAGGAAGGATTTCAGACTTGGCCAAGTGTTTGAGTAGAGGGGGAATGCTTTCATTTCTTAACTTTCCCTTAAAATAATGCGCACGATCTGTTCTGGGAACACCCACCCAGTGAAAATCCCTCTGGAGACTGCCTGCCAAAGCCTGTGAAAATCCCTTCTGGGAGTTGTGTCCGCTATTTCAGACACAGCCTGTTCATAGGAACATAAATCTGCTGTCCTCACTGATGAAGATTATTCGAGCTGGATTTAATGTGCCTAGGCACATCTTTCTTAACTTAGCTCGGATAACCACCTGCTACTTCACGTGCATTTGTTGCTCAGTACAGACCTCTAACAGAGTCCCCCCTGCTGCTGACAGCTGCACTGGGCTGCACACTCACCTCTTCCCCAGTACCTGGCACAGTCTCAGCATAACTGGTGCTAGGGAAGAAGCCACTGGTCTCTGCTCTGCCCGGATATTTTACCTTGGGATTCTCTTCTATTGCAGCATTTTGCCACCTTGTCAAATCTGAAGCAGAGAGTACTTGGTGCTTAGGAAAGAAAGTAATAGAATATAGCACAACTCCCTAAAAATATAATCGAGATAACCCTTATGGAAACTTAATAGCATGTGTAAAAAGTTCCCTATCTGTATAATTTACAAGGGTTTCCTTGCTGAACCTCTGACTGGAAGACCATACGGGAGCTGTTTTGCTACTAAAGTTTCATTTGGGGGTCAAAACCACTGAAGGAGGATTCTGAATTCTATAGGTGATCTCTGTCCATTACAGTAATTCCTATAGTAAAGAAGGGAGGTGGGGAGAGCAGGAATAAACCACATATGTTAGCACTTCTGCTGGCAACTTGTTAGATTGTTTAAAATCAAAGGAATCCCCACATTTTTTTGGGACATCAGAACACTGGCACATAGAGACCTTTTTAAGATTTGGCATAAGACAACACTGTTTTTTACCCACGAGTAGCTCGTGCTGCCAGCCACTCCAAACACACTCCCATCTCAACATGCTGCTGGCACCAACTCCACCTGCTGGAAACAACCTCACGTCCCAGCTGGATTCAAGTTCTCTGAATGCAATTGTTATATTTGAGAACTTGACTATGCTAACATCCTTGGTGATTTCTCAGGATTAAAACCTCCAGAATCAACAAGTGCTTGGTGCTTTCATATTTTTCTGAATTAACTGGTAAGAAGTCCATCTTCATTCTAATACAAGGGTTTAACTCTGCCCAAGTTCTTTAGAATTCACTCCTTTATCCATGTATATCATAAAATTAAATGCAAGAAGCAAAGTTTACCCTGTGCTTTCATTTTCTAGATAATTTACATGTAATCAATTCAAGCTGATTTAGTTTATCTAGTATGATATAAAGTAGATGAAATAATCACAATGAAAGATTATTTGTGTCTCTTAGCCAAGGCTCCTGGAACACACTGCAAGCATTAAGCATCAGACTTCATGTTCACAGATCCCCCCTAAGGGATGATCAGATACCCACCAACATCTTATGTACACATACTCAGAACAGAGGATTTCACATGGTTGGTCCAGTTCTGAATCCACTATTTATATGGCTCACAACATGGAGTTGAAGCAAGGCTTCATAAGACTTTCACCTTCCAACTGAAATTCTACCCAGAGGGGAAACCACCCTGTCAGCTGCTGTTGCACTCAGCTGTTAATTACCTTCACTGTTAATGCTTTGCTTCGGACCTCCTGTGCCATTTCATTTCCAAGAGATGATGGGCTTTTATTATCCCTTCAGCTGCCAAGCAAA
>WAAG01014083.1:6676-21581 GCA_013390105.1 Tichodroma muraria | reverse complement strand
GACTTTGCTTTTTGCTCTCTAACCAGGCAACCAAGTAAGTAAGGTGTAAACACACAGGCTGCTGGCTCCTGGAGATGATTATTCGTGTTAAAAATTGAACACATCATTTTGAAGCCTTTGTAAAATTAGACTTTGCTTTTGTAACTGTACTTGTATGTGCTGTGAACTCAGTGCATAACTTGGTACGTGAAACATCTCCAGCAGTAGACTTGCATTAAGGACTTTAGGAAGCAGTGTTTAGAGAAGTGCTGATATGCTTGTTGGTATTTGTTTGCATACAGAATCCCGTGAAATTTCAGCACTGCAGTATAAACAATATAATTTCAAAAATAAAACATTGATAAGGGGCTGATTGTAAGAATCTTACCACTGGACATTGGGCATTGCTCATGAGAATGGTCCCACTGAATTTCAGAGGAGCTTTGTGTCAGGGCAAGAATTACCAGGACTGAACCCAGATTTCTTTGTAACTAGATAATTAATTTCTTCAGGTCCAGCATCTTAAGGTACATATTTACAATCTTGAAAGCAAGGGATTTGATGTGAGAATTGTCACTTCCTGTAGGGAAAGCAACCCACATAAACTGATTAAAGCTTTCAAACCAGCTTGTGTGGTGGAGGACAGAGCTCAGCTGCCTGGCCACTGAGACATCTGACAGGAGCCTACTCTGATCTTGTGGCTGCATGGAAGTAGTATTGCAGTATTGTATCTAAATAAGGCCTATTAGCTTGGACACATCACATGAAAACGATTGTGTGTTTTGGGCTGGAGCTGGTTTCTGTCTGGCCAGCCAGGAACAAAACAGGCAAAAGAACTCGGCCCTGCCTGCCCCTGCCTGTGGAGGCTTGCCTTTGGTTTTCTTTGCAGTACCTGAGCAACTTCTTGGATTATGATTTTAAATGAACACATCATAATTTTTTACAAACTGAATCTGAATCATTAAGTGTTTTTAACACCTGGAAAAGAAAAGAAGTTTATTACTGAGTTTAATTAAATTGATTACTGTTGCAGAAATACATATCCAGCGAAAAGTAACGATTGGTAAAGATTGTCCCCAAAGACATGAGAGAGTGGAAATAAAGGCTTCCACTCTTCCACTGGTGGTGATTTTATGACTTCAACTTACCTGGTTTTTTTCTGTTTATTTCATTGTAAAAACTATAGAAATAATTTACCATACCTAATAGAAGGTAATAAGAGTAAGTGTTTTTAGAGATTCCGGGATTCATTTGACTGCTGACACTGCAAAGCTTGGGGATAGACAGTTTGCCTTAGATACTCCTGTCTTCTGCTCATAGATACACTTACTAGTTAATGTTCAAGATAAACTGACCTGAAGAAAATGGCACTGATTAGAGTTCTTTCCCTTGCCAGTAAGTTTAACAACTTTGAAATGTTTTTCATGTATTTCTGAAGTTAAGCTACTCGAAGTATATGATATTAATAGAGTTCTTGGCAATAACAGTATAAACCAGAGATCACATTTGATTTGGACAGGCTCAGAGACTTATCCATACCTATTGAATGTGAATGTCTGGTACGAAGCCTCTAGTTCAGGAGGTTCATGTGGTGCTAATTACTGGGGGCAGGGGCAGTATGAAGGGGGCATAACCACTCTGTTCTGTTCTTACACTGCCTGAAAACACTGCAGAAAATAAGATCCTTGGCTGGATAGCCGTTATTCCCCATGCAACTTCTCTGAGACAGTTTATTTTAGGAACTTGGTATGGCAAGTACATAAAACACTTAAATCTGTGACATCAACAAGCAACTTCAAAGTTGTTCTTTAGTTTCTCTTAACCTGTGAAACCACGGGGAGTCATAATTACTCAACTTTGAGTGTTCCAGTGCCTGGAGAAAGTGTTTAATGTGGACTTCTCATTTCTGTTTGCATAACGCTAAATTCAGTCTCTCCTCAGTGAAGGAGTTTTAAAAGACTTTGAATTACTTACTGCCAAGAAGAACAACTCATACAAAACATTGCTGCAGGTCAGCTGATGGACAGGGATGAAATCTTGTATCTTAGCCCTTTAATGTAGGCCAATGGTGGAAGCTGCTGTAGAAACGTGCAGGCAAGCTCTGAAGAAATTTATGTACAAGAAACAATCTGTTTTTGTGGATTCAGGTTGTATTCTACTTTAGAATTATCCTGGGTGTGCTGTAGGCTGTTTTGTTGACTCAACAACAGCTTTTATGATAAATGGGTATGTTACTGTCATTTTTGCATTGTCTTACCTAACACACTGTCTTGCATCATCTGGGTGAGAAACAACAGGAGCAACACAGAGAGCTAACGTGAAATGGGTGTTTTGAGCTAGCATGGCTCGTGTTAAAGAGCGTTTGGCTTCCATTTGATGAAAATAGAGACTTTTATCGCTGTTGCTCTCACCAGGCAAGGGAAGCATTAAGAACATTTACAGAGTACCTCCCTATCACCAGAAAGATCATGTGGAAGCAGGATCCAGGCTTCGCATATTAATGAAATGCAGAAAAAATCTCCTGCTGCTCTGTAAAGAAAGCATCTATATCCTTCTAAATTTTCTCAAATTAAGGAAAGATGTGTATAGAACATCTTTTATTTACATTCAATTTCTCTGGTTGCTCCACAGCAACCTCTTTTCTTTCTCTGCTTGCTCCAAGCCTCTTTGAATGCTTGATAGATCGGTCTTGTCCAACTGATCAATGTTCACCATCTTCCTCTGATGAAATCTGGGCACTTGTGTATACACATATAAATATTCAAACGGATGGAAAAGGGGGAAGGGAGGGAGATCACCAGTCAGATCCCTCTCATTGGAAAGATGTTGACTCTGCCTTAACATCTTCAAAGTAAGAATGTAACAATAGCAGAGTGGGAGAACCCTGATAAGAGGGACTAGGCTCACTGAAAGATAAAATTCTACAAAACTTCAGAGCTGTAAAGCCAGTGTGGGCACTATTTCTAAAGTACATATGGGAATGGCCTTGGAGCCAAAGATCAGATCATATCATCTGCTTGGAACTGCTTCTCAGAGATCATGCGGTTGTGAAAATTGAAGTTCCTTTCAGAAGCAGCTGAAGCAGCAGCAGGTTTTTTGCAAGAATTTATTTTTTTGTTTGTTAAGATGTACTTTTCCCAGTGCAATCACTTCAAAAGAGGTGATGTGTCTTTTGAGAGCAGAAATATACATACTTTCTATGTACTGAAAGTGGTCCCTAGCAAGCATTTCTTCAATGCTTCTTTTGCTTTGTCTTTCCTTGACAGAGTAGTCCTTAGGATTTTTCTCCTTCTTTTCTTTTAGAAAATAAATTATTTTTCTTTTGTCCATCCTCTCCTGGAAAGGGAGAAAATGTTATCTGTAGAGCAGCTCAGGTATATGTTGTTTTATATCTCTAGAAGTGAAGAGATTAAGCAATTAATATTATTTGAGTTTGTTTACTTTGCATGTAGAAAATCAAAACAACACAATCTCTTAGTAATCTAATCAATGAATGGCAGTGTTCCTTCAATAGGTGGATGACGTAATTGGAAAAATGCAGAATTGCACAGCTTTGATTTCAAGAGGAGAATAAATATGTCATTTCTGTGATCTGCCGCAACCACCTGAAGCAACAGATACCTGGATTTTTGGACGTGGGCTATGTCTCATAAACACAGTAACACGATCACACTTTTACAGTGAGACAGACATGCTTATTTTTATAAGTGTGGCATGGATAGATGTGTTATACAAATGTCATATAGAAAATATGAGTACCCTGAAAAACAAAGATGAAAAACTTGCTCTCTATAAAAGGGGTTTCCATGGAGAAAAGAGTGGAAACACAGGAAGACAAGAACCTCATGATAGTAGATACAGAGTTCTGCAGAACATTAAAACTGGATTTTTAAACACGACTGCCTGTCTCTGGACTAACAGCTGATGGTATCTTGACAGGCTGAAAAAGGGGAATTTCCACTGTACTGTACCAATGAGGTGCGGGGGTTTGTTGATACATTTGTTTGCTTTCGGCCAACTCAGAGGGGTCAGAAGCGAGCGGTGTGTTTGCAAAGCAGCAACTTGGTTTTCAGATCAAGGCTGAAATGCAGCACAGAAGCCTCCATCGGGGTGGAATACCTCTGGTCTGCCTGACCAGATGTGTGTCTGAGCTGGGCACATCCAGTCCGTTGTTGTGCTCCTGCCCCACAGCCCCGCAGCCTGCACAGAGCTCACCCAAAAGGAGCACTGCATGTTGTTCTCAGGAGGACATTCTGTGCTCTGGAGGGTGTCTCCACCAGGGTGACTTTTTCCAATATGGGCTTGTAAGAATAAAGGAGTTGCAGAAAAGAGGCAGGGGATGTGAACAGCCTGGTTTATGCTTGAGGTGTGTTTTTCTACATTTTTCTTAAATAATAGATACCATCCAACTTAGATCCTACTGGAGTAACTGTGGTGTCCAGTTAACGGGAAAAATCTGATTCACCTCACTGTGGTGCTTCCATGTTGAGGAATAGCATACATTTGAGTCCTCAGCTTTTAGCAATAGAATAGGAAAATAGTTTTTAAACATCCACTCCTTACAGTCAGTGATGTTGTTTATGTCTGAAAAATTACTGGAAAAAATATTCAGTGAGAATGAAAACGTCTTCTCCTACTATTCACAAAATATTCTTATCCTGAAAAATCTAATAATGTTTTGTTTTGTTTTGTTTTGTTTTTTAATGAAAGGTCTGTACTTGAAACTTTCCAGCTTTTATAAGTGAGGAAATTCCAAGCATTTTGTAGTGACAGATACTGTTAGTGGGTAGTTGTCCACTGACGTCAAAAACAGAGGATGGTGAACAGCTTTGTTCAAGTCAACGAAAAATGTAGTCTTGGATAAACTCTGTGTTAGCAACGGAGCTATCAATGATATACGAGCAGCTTCACATGAGTTCCCATGTGTATTCAATCCAACGCTAAATTCCAGATCTTGTTTAATGAGCAACTGATGGAGCCAAGACCTGGCACTGCAGTCTGCTTTATCCAGTCATGAGGGAAAAACAAGCTAAATAAGTTCAGATGAACAAGTTCAGAATTACTGCAGGGTTATTAAAAAGTTGTGATTTGTATTCCTCTGCTAATGTTTATGACTAACAGATTTGGGACGTGTAAAACAATACTTAATTTGTAAAAAGACTATGTGCCAAAATTCCTTCAGTAGTTTAACCACTGAAGAGCAAGTTTTGACTTTGTGAATGAGTTTCTTTAAATGTTTAAGATTATTAGTAATCAGCTAATCTTTTTATTAAAAAATTTGCATTTGGAAAAAATTATGGTTTCTGTTTGTTGGATTGCTGTTCAGCACTTTCACTTGGTGAAATAAAATGCATTTCCATAGCTCACTGTGGAGAGGCGATTTTCAAGACAAGTGCCATTCTCTTTATTTATCAGGTGTGATTTGCTACTGTAATGGTAGGTGTGTATTTGGAGTAAGGTTTTTCCATGCAGTTCTGTATGCAGTTAGGCTGGGGCTTGAATACGCTGAATATTTTCTGGTTATACGCTGGGTTTTCATGCTAAGGATGCCTGCGTCCTTGGGCAGTTTTGTGTGGGCAAGCTGGGTTTTCATGCTAAGGATGCCTGCGTCCTTGGGCAGTTTTGTGTGGGCAAAGAGATGGATAAAGTGTGAGTTTGCCAAATTATCCTGTGTATTTCCTATAATATCAAGGTATGTTTTGTCAGATTCCTCCTCCTGAATGTCAAATATATTTAAGTGTAGGTAAGCAACAGTTAATTATTGTACTCCTAGCAGAAATAGTAATTAAAGCCCCAAGGATTTCAAAAGGGGAATGTTGCTTTCAAATATTTGAAAGATTTGGAATGTTGCTACCCAAAATACAGTATTTAAAACATCTCAGCTATCCTGGGGGGCGGGAGCACGGGAGGGCAAGGGGGAGAGCAAATTTTACTGTTACTTCTACCGGGCAGCTTCTCTTTCAGTAAAAGCTCATGGAAAAAATACCCATGGTTTTATGTATTTTTGGCAGAAGAATGTACTTTGATATATGAAACAGTTCAGCTGTGAAACATTCAGCGTAGCCTTTTGTGTATTTGATGAAGCTTCTCTTCCTACCAGTCTTCCAACTCTACATTCACTGTGCAGATTGCCGTGTATTACTCCTCCCTGACTGGTAGTCTTCTTTGACAGTGTCCTGAGATATCTTGAAAAAGTACTCCTATAGTTACTGCCCCAGTACAGCCTTCTGAAACACCTAGTTTCTCCAGTCAGAAGTATCAGAACAATATTTCGAGCATTAGAAGTCCTGTACAACCGCTAATTTTACCTTTGGGGGATTTGTGTTTAGAAAGCCAAATCACTGATGTGGCTCCAAAAAAAAAAATCATTACTTGGCAGTATGCGGGAAGGGGGGTTGTTTTGTTGTGTGTGGGGGGGTTTTTTTGTTTGTTTTGGTGGGGTTTTGTCTCTTTCTTTAACCTCTTTGGACTTCTGAAATGTTGCCCGTTTTCTCTCTCCTTGGTAGAAGAGTTAAAGAAAGAGTTAAAAATAAAGAAGCCTAGTGAACATTTCTGTGGATGTTTTTTGTTTTGATGGTTATCTTCCCCTTTTCCAAGTCTTGTGTTTATGGTTTTTTTTTTCAATAAGCAGTGCATATTTGCTGTTGAGCAGATCACGATGGTGGACTTTCGCATGGTCTTCCTGGGAGTCATTGTCCATAGTCAGTCCAAGGTCCCTTGCTGTCATGAAAAACAGGACTGCATGTCCACCTTGACACTGCTGCTGTTCACAGCACTTCTGTTAGTGCAAACCCAAGTCAGTCAGCATCTCCAGCTAATCTCTTGTATTGTGAGCTGAGGCTGTGAAGAAATATCCTGAGCTACTCTGAGGTATTGTTGGGACAGGCACTGAGGATCGTAACTACTCCCAAAAAAACCTGGCAGAATGTTTACAGTGCTGCGTGAACACACTGAAAGCACCTAACTTGAGAACACTTAAGATTCAGTAAAAAAATGTAAATTTACATTGATTGTGTTTTCATTTATCTTCCCAGCATGGCACAGCATGTCTGTCTTTTGTGTTTCCCAAAAACAAATGTCTCCTCCAGGCTGAGGTTCATTTTTGAGAAACATGGGCAATGCAGCTATGTGAGATTTTTACATTGCATTTGTGCCTTAGCAAATACTGCTTGTCTTCTGGTTCACTGAGCTTGTCATAAATATTAATTTAATAGGGCTGGTACTGTTTTATGCATTGTGAATGTACAGATTGAGGAAGAGATAAATTTTATTGATAAGGGCTGTCACTGGAACTTACAGGGTTTGTAGGCTTAAGGGAGCTCAGATTTATAGTGTGTATGTATAATAGTCATTCTTCAAATTATTTGAAGACATTTTATACAACATAGGATTGTTCTTTATTATATTCACAAATATTTCTTACCTTCCATCCCTCACACAAAACCAAATAAGTTGCCCAGTATTTTCTTTGTCTTTTTGCAGCCTCTTGTGGTTTACAGTTTGATAAGTTCTGCATGAGGTGATTGTCTAATTTTGCCAGGAGATATTTGACCCTAGAAGTTAGCTTTTGAATCTTGCTGTGTAGCAGGGACCTGTTTCCTAGCTATACTCAAAAGCAAGCCCATTTTAAAAACAAACTTCAACATACCATGTGATCAGCTTCTAGAACAGTTCACCTAAGTCTTGAGAATTGCCTTTGGTTGTAGGTCACTTCAGAAACAACTGCAATTTCTTGATTTTTGAGGACTGATGCTTACTTAGGAAGGAATGGAATCCTGTTAGGCTTACTCGCTACCCTAAAACTGCCCTAAACACAGCTAGAGGAGAAAATGAGAAGTTATTTCCACAACCCAAATATAAATTGCACCTTTTTTGGAGGGGAGAGGAAGCAACTTTTATGTCTATTTATTTTTTAGATTAGACTGCATATAAAAGTATTATTTTCCTGTGTCTTCCAGTTAATTGGTTGGGATTCTTTACCTTTGATCATGAGTCTTATTCTTTGGCAAAGCCTTACATATTGAAGACTGCCTTCCTAGAAGAGGCCAGAGATTTGGAAATACATGTAATCTTGCGTGCAAAGCCCCTCTCTACTTATTAAACTCTGAACACCCATTTTCTAAATTCATATAGGTATTACTTGGGTTGCCATGTTGATTTTTTTTTTAAGCTTTTCTTGGAAAGTACTTTCTTATCCCACTTTACCAGCTCAGTTGATGTATTTTGGCTATGTCTAAGTAAAGCCATTTTCCATCTAGAACGTGCACTAAATGTATTGGTTAATATGTTGGATTTGTTATTAGTTGTATTTTAACTGCTGTCACAAAGCTACTGCTTTATTAACTATACATGAACGGTGGATGATCTGGAGGAAAATACTTCCCTGCGAGCTAGAAAGACACATACAGCCTTTTAACGTATAACCTCAACAGATGTTCAAACTTGTATAAAATGCATACATTGACATTATAAGTATGTAGAAGCCAGGGTAGTACATGTGTTTTGCTGCCCCTTTCACTGAAACTGGGTAAGGAGGCAGTCCAGTGTGTGTGAGGACTGGAGTCTGGAATGAGATGCCCCCAGGTGCGGGCATGGAGACAGCGATGCTTTGCCTCCCTTTAACTTCTGCTTTGACTTTCCTCAGCTTCCTCAGCTGCTTTGGAAGCGACAACGAGCAGTCACGCTGGCGATGCGTTCACCAGCATGTTGTACGCGTGGTGCAGAACGCGTTCCCTTCCTCGCGTTTCCCGTCCGTGCGTGCGCTCGGCTCTACCACGCCGCTTCTCGGGACTGCGCTGCGCTCTGCGTCGATCCGATCACAGGCTTCGAAAATTAATTATTCCGAGTTTTCAGGGTGGTTACAAAGGGCAGTGGTGGGAAAGCACCTTCCTGAGCAGCATCTCCACGGCGGTTCCCGGGGCGGTGGGAGGCTGCCCGAGCCCCTCGGGCCGCAGGTCCGTGCCCTTCCCTGCGGCTGCGGAAGGTGGCAATGTTGTCAGCAGGAGCCCAGGGAAAGCTGATCTCACCGAGACAGCCTCAGCGCGTTATTTCTTGTCCACAGCTTTCTCTGGCGTCAAAGCTCCACGTCCGTGAAACGGGAGCCTGCAGCAGGGGGATTTGTTCGGGTTTGTTGTGCGCCATCACTTCTGCACGACTTGTGGTAACTCGGTGCGCTCTCCGTGCGGGATGTGGGGACGCGCCCGAGGCGAGCGCCGCGCTGCTCGCACGGCTCTGCCGCCCGCAGGGCTCCTCCGTGCCGGCTGCCTCTCAGCCTGCGGACCCATCCTCCACCCGGGAGAGCGAAACTGAGCTCTTTGAGTGAAGTTTCATTTCTGCAAAACACTTGTAAATGTTTCTGAAACCCGGTGTCGTTTTCTGCCCGCTCCCCCGGGATGTTTACAAACTTTGCTTTGAATTGAGTTTACCAGGGGAGAAACAGAGAACTTCCCTGCATGCCGCAGTCATGTTAGGAGCTACCTCCTGGCTGTGACGGGCTTTTAACCTGTTGAAAGCCTAACAGACCTGTTCCAGGCTTTGGTAGGGATTCTTTTCTCCTTTTCTCTTTTCTCTCTTCTCTTCTCTTCTCTTCTCTTCTCTTCTCTTCTCTTCTCTTCTCTTCTCTTCTCTTCTCTTCTCTTCTCTTCTCTTCTCTTCTCTTCTCCTCTCCTCTCCTCCTCTCCCTCAGTGACTCTTTTTAACTTCTTCAAATGTTTCTCTCAAAGACTTTTGTGTCTTGTGATTTTTAACATTTTCTCCTGTCTAATGCTAATTCTTGACCCTTGAGGGAAAGTACGAGAAAGTTCTTGGGTTTTATGTTATCCCATTCCTTTCCTCTTGACTGAATTGATGCTGCAATGGTAAATAGATTACTAATTTTAAATTATCATGGAACCTTTCAACATATTTAATTACTAGGTTCACCTCTCATTCTGTGTTCCTTGCCAAGCCTTTCTGACAAGATGTAATATATTTAAACCATTTAGGAGGTCAAATGGGGAAAAAAATTAAATATTCTTGATGTACTTTACAGTAAGCAGATAGCAAATAGGATGACATTACCTTGTAATCCCCCACCTTCCTCCTTAACTTTATTTACAAAACAGATGACAATTTCTGTTGGACTTAGTGTCTAGTCACTTGTTTTTCATAAGATAGGAAGGCAGAGCTAAGGTAGCTAATGCTGTACAACTTCTGAGACTATGAAGTTGTATGTGTGTGTACATACTCCTTCCTGACTCATGTTTTGGACAGGCTACTCCCTGCGTTAAATAGACACCGAAGGTTTTCTAGAATTGCTTTGTTCTCTTTTAAGAAAATATTGTTTGCTGGGTACTGAAATTTGCTGTTGTATGGATACTTTGCCTACCACCGCTCTTCACTTTATTGTACAAATGGCTCAGCAGTTGTCCAGGAGAACCATGGATAACGACTCCTTTGTTGTAAAAAAAAATGCAAAAGAAGACTTCCAGAAACTAGTTGGGATTTTGAGCAGTTATTCTGGCAGAAACTGCTATATTCTGTCTCTCCAAATTGAATGACAAGCCAGCGAAAGCTTTCTGTTTTGCTGTGCTGTGTGGGAGAATTTTCTGTTTCAAAATTGAAACTGGAAAAAATAATTTCCAACTCCAAACAGGAGAATTTATGATATGGTTGCTTGTTACCACCGTTATTTTTGTAATTATTTCTTTTTGTAGTAATAGTCTTATTGCTTTAAGAATAAAGTGAAATATTTAACCTTAGGACTTTCTTTAAACACTGCTGAGTAATGCAGTCTCACACTGTTGTAATAATAATAATTTGGCTGAGGAAAAGGCTTTGTGATCATAAAATTTTCATGTTAAAGGAAGTAGATGCTACACATAAAGCATGGAAATAAACACATTTTGAATTTTGTTTTCTCTTTTGAAACCAAAGGAAAATACTTCCCTGTGATTTCAGATTATTGTTAACAAGCCCTCATCGCTATTAGGAGCCTAAAATGATAAACAGCTTAGTAACAAAATTATATTAATAAACCTAACATCAAAATGACTCTACAAAATTGTATATATATGGTTCCATTTTACACGACAGAAGGATTTTTCTGAAGTACATTTGCCTAAAACAAAAGTTTTAATGGAACAGTGTAGTGATTTGACCTCATCTCTGCTTATCCTTTTTTTGAATGTAAATATGAATGCCAAGACAATTAACTGGGTAATTTACCCAGGCAGACAGAGCTGAAGTTCTGTACGTAGGCCTCGCTTTAAGGGCAAGTTGGCGTGCTGTCTCCTGCTCAAGTGCGTATGGACCTTCAAAGTGTCTCAGCCCTAGGGATAGTTCACCCTCAGGAAGTTTAGTTTAGATAAGCATCTGAATTTTTTTGGGTACCAAAATCTAGAATGCAGCAGCAAAATCTTATGAGCACGGGCTCTCATATCTGAGTCAGATCCACTCCTGTTGTTCAGCACTTCCACTGTCAGGCGCAGGCAGAAGCACAAAACAGGGATGCATGAGAAGAAAACAGAAAATGAGAAGAACAGAGATGGGAGAAGAACGGGAAGAGTACCTCAGAAAAGTACTAGCGGGCATCAAAACAGCCTCTGTGTTGTGTGCAAAGGTGAGGAGCTGTGAAGAAACTCACACCTTCTCCCAGTGCGGCCTTCCAGAACCTCAGGGTGAGTTTGGTTCTCAGGAGGCTCTTGGCTTAGCCCTCTGTAGGTGGGGCTGTGCATCATTAGCACCTGGAGTCCAGGCTGTCTCCCTTGCCAGATGTAAAAGTGAACCTGTGAAATCAAGGTGGGTTTTTTCTCCTGCTTCTGATGCTTTGCAGTTAACAGTATCTCAGGTGTCACAGGGCATGCTGATACCAGTTGAAATTTTAGACTTGGAGAAAAAACTATTCACTCAAATGATGATGTAAGCAAGAAAGATATGGAAAAGTAACCAGGAAAAGAGAGTTGATATATTTTTCTTAGTGATCTTTGGGTATTACTCAATTTTCTGATCTTTTTTTCCTCTGCACCCATTGTTTTCTAAACCTTGCTGCCCATGAATTAACCCCTTTTCTGTAAGTTGAAGGTGGCTTCTGCCTCTAGAACTCAAGCGAGCTGCTGTGGTTCTGCCACAGCAAATATCTGTCACAATACGTAGGGTTTTTGCTGAAAACAAATCTTTGAAGTATTTGTAGTCTTGAGGCTGAATTTCCAATATAGTGTCCATTTCATCTGTGGAGATCAAAGCACTTGCCAGATTTTGACAGGACAAAGTTGCCATGAATGAATGGGAACGCATGCTCAGGACAAGGCTTGTGAATCACAGGTTTCTGAAGCAGCCTCCTGAAAACACACCTGAAGTCTAATTCTGTGTACTATGCATAGAAGGAAGTTCTTGCTGTGACTTCATTCATACTTTTGGCATCCCAATGTTATTTCTGGTGCTAAAAGAATAACAGAATGAATAAGCAGCTAAAACACAAGAGAAGAGAATGAATTTAATCTTCAGGGAAGGTGAGAACACACCCCGGTTCTCATCACTTCTGTGTGCCATGCCTGTTCTAATCTCCATCCAAGCTTCAATACTAGGGATTAAATTGTCAATCATTTTTAAATATTCATCTTTCAGAAATTCTGAAATCTAAGTTTTCAGAAGTGACCTGGTATTGATTTGCATGTACATTTTGATAAGATGAAATTTTAAAAGAAATCTGAAGGAAAAAAGGGAGTTTTTTAAAATCCCTAATATATAGCTGAAAAAAGTCTCTGTGCATATCTAGCTTTACACGTAGTACAAAATAGAAAATAGAAAATGGTGAAAAAAGGCAAGCACCATAAAATGCATAGAATTCTTCAATGGTCACAGGCCACCTTAGCTTGGCTTAATTTCAGAATATACTAAGGACATATTTCACTTTCTTTGCTATTAAGCTTAGGAATTTGACCAGTTCTACTAAGCCACTACTTTTTTTTAGGTAGTATAATATTTTTGTTACATTTTTTCTTACTTCTGTTTTTTAGTGATAGAAATGTCTTGTACTTTTTTCTCACTTTGTTGCAAAATACAAAAAGAAAAGATGTTATTATTAATAGTCATTATACTGATGGCTGGCTGTTGACATCAGTGAACTTCAGTTAAAATTTTTAGGTGTATATATTAAAGTACAGATCAGCTCGTTTTTTTCAGCTAGCTGATGATTTTTCAGGGCCCTATCAAGTTTTGTGAAATAAAATTAACGAGTCTTGTTGTCAACTTTCTGAACAACACTGATTTGTTGGTCACTGGAATACTCATGACCTCTGGAGAAGAGCACAGAAAAGGTGGTTTTGGGTTTTCTAGCTGGTCAGACGTAGCCAGGTAGTATAACAAAGGCAAGAACACTTGGAGGATGTTCTTACCAGAAAGCAGTATGTTTACTTACTCTGTGGTTCTTCAGAGAGCAGGTTTCCCTAAAAAGCTGTAAGTGGCACAAGGTTGGTCAGAGGGCAGACACTTGTTTGACCTTTTGGTAACAAGTCCTTACACTAGAAGAAAACCCAAACATGTTTTTATTTCTTAAATTGCCACAAATGGAGAGAGAAGCTGAGGAAGTGGCACTGAGAGATGGCCTGCAAGTTTTGGTCTCATCTGGATCTTCATGTGTAGAACTGCAGCTGCGCAGACAGTATAGCCCTAACAGCTGATTAATTATGATTAATATTGAAAATAATGCAGCTGTCTTGCTTAGTGTTTCCAGATCTTTATTTTTTCATTGTGGTCAATCAACATGGAGAAATTTGTATTCGTTATATAAATATTTGGAGGGAAAGTGATATATCTGAACACTTTACTACCACCAGTCATACACCTTAGCTATTTAGAATGAGTTTTGGCTTCCTTCGTATTCCTTGGAAAACTATGATTAAACTAACATTTGTGCATTTTGTTGTTTTTGGAGTGGTGAAATGATGTATTTTACACTTCTTGTTAACAATTAGAGAAATGAAATGGAAAGGTGTCTACTGAAGAGCTCTTTCTTTACATCCTTTAGAAATGAAGGTATTTCCATACTTCCCCCCACACACACACACATTTCCTAGGCTACCATCCTGCTCTCTTGGCATGGTGAAATTAGGATACTCTCAGTTTTATCGTAGATCTGGTAGCAAGTACAGGGGGTTTTTTACACTGTCTTTGATACAGTGGTTGACTAAAATATGCAGAGATCTTTTTTTTTTTCCCAGATTTTTTTTCTATTTTATAGAATTTTTAAAATATATGTCCCAGAAATATCAGACCGAGTGGACTAAACACTATTGAAAAGAGTAAACTCAACTGAAGGGCTGCAGCTCAACATAGAATCTCTTTTTGTGTAGTTTTTAGCTACCAGTTAGTTCAAGAGTAGGATAAAATAATGCCATTTAATAATGTATTCTCAAAACTGAAACTAGAGAGGCGAAGGATTGAAATCATCCCCCTCTGTGATGTGTTAGAGGGTAGATACTTGAATGAAGGAAGAAGGAAACAGAGAAGATACGTGTTGGATACAGGCTGCCTGCCTTGGTATCATGTCATGTCTCTCGTGAATGTCTTAGGAGTGAAAAAACAACCCACCCTGCAGCAGCGTGTCCTTGTTTTCCTTGGCATCCTTCTGCCGCCCGCCTTCGAGTGAAGAAATAAGAAGTAGAGGGAAAGGATCGCCAAAGTCAGCGCCTAAGCTGATTTAAGCCTACAGGGGACTGAAGTTTATCCGAAGCACACACAGCCTCCTGTTTTAGGGAAAGGGGTGCAGGGATACGTGGCTGTGGAGCGGCTCTGGTGCAGCGTGAGCCCCACCGCCGCCCCACCCCAAGTTTATTCTGGCTCGGGGTTTGTGGGGAGAGCAGGAAAACCCCGGGAGCGGGAGCGGGGCACGGGCTGGCGGTGGGACCGACCCTGGGCTTTCCGAGCCCGGCCGCGGCGGGAGGAGGAG
>WAAG01014070.1:2096-18998 GCA_013390105.1 Tichodroma muraria | reverse complement strand
CAACAGTAAAAAGCTATGTGCAACAGTAAAAATAGAAAAAAATTTTGCATGGAAGTATTAAAATAATGGTTTTTATATAATATACACTACTACTGGAAACATGGCAGAGGCAGAGGAAAGGCAATTAAATTCTCATTCTAGATTCATGTTAGAGCCTGTTCCAAATAATTCAGCTTTAATGGGAACTTACTGATTTGAGTCAAGAGGTCGAGGGCCACACGTGATCTTTGGCATGACATTTCTCTGTAAACCATACTGTCTTGTAAAACCATAATCAATTCTGAACTACAAAAACTGGTACAACTTTTCCACCCTGGCCTAAGAGGCTCAAAAAGTTCAGGTGACGTTTTGATTCCCAGCAAGAGAGGACAGGCAGTAGAGCTGTAAGTGCAGTGAATAACTATGCTCTTTTTGTAATGCCTGCGGTAACATTAAGGACACGATCTTCTTTACAGGCAGGGGATTCTGGCCTCTTTGAAAACTTTACAAGAACATTTAATCTACTGTTTCCATTCAGCCTATTTACATTATAATTTTTTAATAAAATGACTGGTGTTTTACCAGAAAGCAGACATGAGTTAGACATGCCATATGATTTAGAAGCCAGAAAAGCAGCTTTAGTTTAATTTTATTTGTTTCAGACAAGTAACATGACATCCAAAAAGCGATGATCACTTTAGTCACTTAAATATGAAAAACAGTAGGCAATTTGGGGTAATTTAAAGGAACATCTATCTCAGGATTTCTAACAATGCACAAAAAATATAGAAATATCAGACAGTATAATCCACTGCTGCTCCTTAATGACCTCACATCAAAGAGCTGTATTTATATGTGAGGAATACTTGCTCTCATAAGTGAGGTCTCAGGTTATATCTGATCAGGGAACTTGAGAATGCTTCCCTGCTTTACATTTGTCTTCCTGCCCCAGACTATTTCTTATAAGGACAAAATCTGAATACATAACATTATTCCCCACTTTCCACAGAAAGGAAACCAAAATAACAGGGGTCAGACAAGATGCAAGTGATGCATGGACCAGAATCACAGGGCATGCACGGCATCCCCCAGCAGGAAAGTTAGACACAACTTTGAAAAATTAGTAGGAAACTAATTGAAGAAAACTCATTTGGTTTGTAATGTCTGAGTGCCCATCAAAAGTGGGTTTCCCCAATATCAATTTGTCACAAAACCCAGCCTCTCAGAATGGGGCTCTACATGAAGAAACCTCACTCAAGCAAAGNTGGCTATCAACATTTAAATAATTCTTCAATATCCACTTTATAGTCAATGAAAAATTAAGCTAGAGAAACCTGGAGCACTGGCATCATGATAGGTACATCCCTCAACTCAGTGAGCTAAGCTAATTTAATTTTATCCCTTCTTTAACATATCAAGTAAAGGAATCCCTTAATCTGTGAAATATAATATTAAAACAAAATAGAAGCTTCGATATTAACCCAGGGTAGCATATAAAAAAACTTCACAAACCAAAGTTCTGGGTCCCCAGGTTTTCTGAATTCAAAACCACATGAGTTTCAACTTTCAAATCATAATATTATTTCATTATGCTGAAATATTTAAGATGTTGCTACATTTCCTCTTCAGTCTTGGAGACAGATGGAAGAAAAAAAGGAGAAACTACTGAAGAGATGAGTGGAAAGTATTATAGCACTGCACAACAAATACTACCATCATCATTTAAAATTGGCTCTTTTCTCTGCATATCAAATGAGAGGCTGCTTGCAAATTTCAAAATTAGTAGTTCTATTGTCAGTTTCATTTCATTTTTATTCCTTGCTTCTCTTTCCTGTTTCGTTGTAACCCTATTACATCAGAAGTTACTAACAGCTTCATTTCAACACATTAAGGAGAAAAAGTATCTTTTCTTTTTGTCTGGCCTCTGAAAGAGTTTTTAATGCCTCCCTTATCTATATGCATTGTTTATAAACATGCATTATTCAGTACCTAATTTGGATAGTGATGGACCAAAAGAGTTTTCGTGGATCACATTTATAGCACTCAGAGAAAATTACTTTGTCACAGACACCACTAACATTATCACTGAAGAAGCTATTTTTGCTGAGCAATGGGTAAAAAACTTCAGACACCTACTCAAAATACCTATGTGTGTATTACAATAAAATTAACAGAAATATAGAAGTAGTTTCCTTAGAAATCTAAGGCAGATATAGTAAGCTTTAGTCAAATCAATATTGTCGCCAGAACAAATATTCTGGATACACTGGTTCCGTGATTTGTTTTGCTGCAAAGTTCCACTGGAAGACTCCTGGCTACAGACTACCCCATTTATTTGCAGGACTATGTGCAGGAATATCAGTTTTTCCTATGTTAAATTACTATGGCAGAGAGGAAAATGCTTTCCATTCAGAAGAATATTCAGCATAAACTACTGCAAGAAGGCTTCCTTTGAAACTTTATTTCCTTTTTGTTTAATTTGGTTTGGCCAATATGAAATTTGAATAAAGATGTGAAAGCCTAATGGGAAAATCTGTGGTGCTTCTAGTCTGTAAATGACAGTTTTAAGCCTCTTATTTTTCTTTTTTATTCCCTTTGTTACCATAGTATTGTCAAAAGCACTGGGGAATGGATCCATCCTCTAAAACCCTGAAGGAATCTTAGCTATTTGCTGAGCACACACAGCAGTACACAGTCAGCATCTGTCTTGTGCTGTGCAAGGTTGCCTCTCTTCACAAATGCAGCAAATATATTTTATGTCTACAAACATCTACACCCCACTATAAAGGTATTTGATAATTTCTATAAAGTGCCCAAGATGTGATGAGACAGATTGCCAATATGTCTCATAACTCAGTGACCCGTTGTAACTGGCATACATGGCCCTGTGCTGTTTTTTCCATTAAGGAGCTCGCCACCACAGCATCAGCTAAATCAGCTCAATCCTGATGTACTTCACTTCTGACCTGGGACTTTCAGTGAATTTTTGGACCTGTAGACCTCTGCTATTTCAGTCCAAGTGCAGGTTCCGCGGAGTGACTGAGCATGGTGGCTATCCTGAAAGGATCAGTGCCTAAAGGATGTGCAGTGGGTTATGGTCCGTGATCCCCTAGTCCAGCATCAACCCAGCTTGTTCCAAATTGGAAACAATACACTGGGTAGTGAATTTGGCTGCTTTGCTCCTGGAATAGCGACTGGCCACCTTCCAGGGCATCCTGCAGTCCTAAGGAGATCTGCTACTCTGCTGTGAGTCATGGGGACTTGTGACTTTCCCTACAAACACTGGAACTGTAAGAACCCATTACTTCTCCTACATAATGTCCTCTGGCTCTGTCTGTGTATGTATGAGCACAGGGAGATGTCAATAGTTCATTTAGTACTAAATAGTTGACCCAGTTTTTATGGTTTTAAGTTGACACTCTGCTTTCCCAGGATGTGGAAGGTCAGCATTCCTCCAGGGGCTCTGTGAAGTCCAGAATCTTTTTTGTCAGATAGCCATACAGATGGGGCAGCCAAACAGTGGTTATGGTTTGAGAGAGCGGTGAAAAGGGAAAGCTGCCCCCTTCCTGGTAGGATTTCACTTTTTGATGGTGAGGCATAAAGTTGGATTGAGACTGTGGTGTAATGCAAAAAACAAACTGAACAAAATTAGTCGATCTAAGAAGTGCTGAAAGGTGTTTACAACCATCACTCATTCCAAATAAAGGGTCTCAGCCTTAAACTTCACCAAAGTGGACCGAGCTGACGACAGTGACTCAGGGGAGATGGTGAGAATGCCTGTCATGGGAGGTACAACTCACACACCTCCCATGGGTGGACAAGCACAGGTGACAGTGCTGGCAGACATGGTGCCACCCTGACAACACACTGAGAGAAATGGATCCCCAGGAAAGGCTGACAACGAGCACTGCACACCAACCTCATGCTCCAACCCTGGGGATGCACAAAGGCACAAACTGTGGACGGCTCATCTGCACTCATGTGAGGCAAAATGCTGATTAGCAGTTTCAGCTTTTTCAGTCTGGATCTCAACTGGGATAGTGTTCAAAGGCAGAAATATGACAGACTAAAAATAACTATCAAAAGCAGAAGTTGGAAGCATTCAGACTTGTGAATGTGTTATGAAAGTCTAGGGAATTACAGACCTAACTCTCCTAAGGGATTCCTCCTAAAGCATTCCTCCTAAGGCAAACAGTAAAACTCCTGTGATAGGAAATTAAAACATCAAATTGGAGCCTAATCATCTCAGTAGTTTGAGAAAAGAGCTTTCACTTTATAATTTAATAATAATAATAATTTAATAATTGACTTTCACTTTATAATTTGCTCTTGATTAAAAAGAAGATGAATTACACATCTGTGTGACTAGATTTGATTCACATAGTATAGGAAAGGAAGAAAAAGTCAGATTTGTGGATATTTTTAAATCTAAATGTACTCCTTCCTTATTTACAGAGATAAATAGATTACATTACAAAAGGAAGGGCTGACATGCTTAGTTTTAGCACCACAGTGACATATTTTCCTCAGTTCACGTATCAACTTTTCTACAGCAACACATTTTATGGAAGAGACTGCATTACACCAGATAATATTGCTGGCTGAAGTGCACCCTGCTAACAAACACCTCTCTACTATGCACTAGAAGAATCGAGAAATTAAAGATCTTTGCCTCTTCCCATTAGAGAAGATGTCCAAAGTAAATCATGAGTTGCCAGCAGCTTTCCTTTTAGGGTTTAAGCCACACTCATCCAAAGCCATCAGTTGCTCATCCAAAGCCCTCCTTTTGCTTTATTAACCTAACAAAGTCGCACAGAACGCATCTATGCACAAGCCTGAACTGGCCAGGGACACGCTGACAACTTATCCTGTGGCCAAACACAGCATTAGCTCTTTTTCGTTCTGCAGTGCTCCAAGCCTCCCACAGCTATGAATGCGATTCTCTGCAGGAGCACAAGCCCCAGCTCCCACTGCTGCCCTTCCCATTTGAGATGGTGTTTGGTGTAACTCCATCCTGTCCACTGTCCTAAAACAGTTTCTGTGTTCAGACTTTCTGTGTTCAAGCATCAGCAAACTTTGTGGTGAAATTCCAGGATGAGATATCTGTTTCTGCTTTATTCCAGAGAATTTTAGGAGCCACTGTTGAAGCTGTGGAAACAAACAAGGACCTCTTTAAAAGGTCTGACTTATCATATTGCTGTTAAATGTGGACTGACCACTATTAATCCACAGAAAATTGGTACAAATCTCTTGCAATAAGAAAATAGGTGTGGAGGAAATAGCAGCTTTTCAAAATTGAAACCTGTGTTTAATTTTCTAACAGGCGAGATTATGAACCTGATTCCTATAATTAATGCCTATACACACAGTTCCCTGTCCTGAGTTCCATCCAATACAAATATTGGTTTTCCAGCAAAGGAGAAAGCTGTGATATGTGCTGCAGCAAAAAGGCCAAGCACAAGGGAAGAGTGCACACTACTCAGATGGTGCAGACTGTACAAGACAGCCTTGCTGTCTCTCCCATAAAAGATGTGTTTACTTTGAGTAGGTAGATCTTGATCTAGGAAAAGAACAGGGAAACGATGGTATATTGACCAGATACAGCCTGCAAATTCATTTCATTTAACCTCTGATGTCTGTCACTTCTGACTTCTAGTGTGCTTATGAAAAGAGCATGCAGTTAGCATGGCTAGATATATATATATATACACACATATATATATGAACATATATATGGATAGATAAAATTTTCCAGTTGATTTAGGTTTGTTCCCTTCTACCCAACAGTTGCTGCTGTCACTCCTTTATCTTTCTCCTCTGCTCTCATTACTCCTTTCCATTACATTGTCCTCGTGCCATTTTCATTCTGAACTGGGTGCAAAACCAAAAACATTTATTCTTGATGTATTAAAAATATTAAAAATGTTTACGAAAAGTAAATTCTCCCCAATACATAGCAGCTTGCTATATATAACTCTAATCACTGCATATAAAGCCTATTTTAAAAAGTTCTAAAAACAGCGGGGTTTTCTCACAACATTCATTCGTCATTGACATTAGCCCTGTTACAAAAAGCAAAGTAACTATAAATAAACTAGTCGATATCTTCAAAGGGAAAACTATTAGAGCTAGCTATGGAGTGCTTGGGTTTTCACTCCTGAGGCTATACAGCAGTAAGCCCCCTATTAAAGTTGCATTTTCTGAGGTCTCAGTGAACTGCATGAAATTCCAAAGATGTAACCCGTGGCCTGCTTTTTTAATACTTTATGTACTTGTTTGCATGTAAATAGAAAATAGCCCTTTTCCCTTTTGCAGTCGGGCTCTCAGAGAGGAAGTTCACCAAAACCTTTCCCATAGAGGCATATAATTTATAACATCAGTCAATGAGCAACTGGGTCTAGGTGCAAGGGACCAGATAACAAACCTAAATGTCTGGGATTTGCCAACAGCTTTTTACTTTATGACTTTGGGCAAAATATTTCGCTATTCTCTATGTACATCTGTAGAGTCATTTGTGACTGCCTGCTACCAGAATTTAATTGATTACATATGAAATATTTAAATCATGTTGAGTATAACAAAGTTGATTCTAAGATTTCAAAAGCTGAGATCAGAGTCAAACTGAAAATACATTTGCTCTTCAGCTATGGAAAAAAAAAAGAAATTGTATTGTATGCCGAACAACACACCATCACTTTGTATGCTGAAAGATTGTCTCTTTAGCACTATGATTTATTTAGAAAGGAAACAAACGTTCTGGATAAGCAATGCACTCTTCATAAATATTAACAGTATTAACAATCAGGCAAGATAAATCCATGGTGCTATAAGTGAACCTTACTTTAAGGTCAAAGCCATCCCTCTGGCTATTGCTTGCAAAATGTGCACGACAGAGGAATTGTACACATTTATTTCTTCTACTCTGTTTCTCCCTCTGTCTTTTTAACTTATTTGACCACCCTAGGCTCAAAGCTTGCACTTGCAGATGAGTGTACTTTCCAGGTGGCTTCCCCCAGCCTTTCTAATGGGAGAAATTTTCTCTTTAAAGTGTAAACAAACCATCATTTAAATCTAAAAAAAAACACTGGCTGAGGGATGTCAGTTTTATGATGCCATTTATTACCAGCTATATAATCCCAGTTTGAGGCAAGGATTACTCAGCATTTACAGAGAATTCACTCAGATCACTGCTGTACCAAATGAGGACGGCACAAGGTTATACCAATTTAATCACTTTAGTTTCAATAATCATTTCACAGAAAAAAACTACAAAGTGACACTAACATATGACTTTAATAACAAAACTTTCTTTTAGCTCTCATGTTGAAAACCACGAGGTGAAAGGTAGAGAACACAATGCTCATTCAGAAGTACAAGGAAATTGGGAGTACTGAGAATTAGGGTCATCAGCCCCCCAGCAAATCAGATCAGTGAAACTTAAACTGAGTATTAATGAAAATTCAGAAATAATGTCATACACTGTTATTTGCTCAGTCACATCAAGGACATTTTGAGAAGCCATGTCTAACTAGACATGATAGAAATAGTGTTTTAATTGCTACACTTACAATCTGAGTTGTCACAAAATTTAGGAAGTAATGAACCTAATATTTTAGGACACAAATATCCTGAACACCTTTCCCTAGTTTTCAGGCACATAATCTAAACAGGTCAGACACCACCCCTGTGGCTCCCCAGGTAGTATCACTGAGCTCGTCACGGGATGTGTGTTGTGAACATCTGCCTAATTCATGACCTTAGCCATGAAGAAGAGTCAAAATCCAACAAACAAGTTTTACAAATATTCCCACAAAAGCTGCAATACATGAATCACCAGAAGATTGAACTTGCAAGCAACAAAGAAAGAGCAATTTGGCATATGCAAAATAAAGTATACTGACAAAGATAAAGAGAAATCTCCAAGTGGGACTGGGGAGACAGGCATGAACTGCTAAAAAATTCCCTCTCCTAGACACCCTCATATAAGAAATACAATACAAGTTATTCCTACCTCTGCAATATCTCTTTCCCAAAAAAGTTCATTTTCTTTAATAGCTGGGATAAATACATTACTCACAAGAGTCACTAGCATGCTCTCCTAGCCCTAGCTCTGCTGTGCAAGCAGACATCTAGCACTGAATAATTTAGGGAGGCTTATTTGGAGAAGAGGGGTGGGGGAAGGTAAAGAAAACTAATAACTTCAGCAGTCCCCCTCAATCATCTCCTAAAAAGGGTCAAAGTGCATCTGCCCTGAAAAATCCAGGCCACGTCCTGCCTGAATTCCTGACATTTGCAGAATTCCAGACACGATTAGGAGAGCATTAATGACAGGGAAAAGCACTGACTATGTGCAATGCAAACAGCAATTATCAAAACCATTGCCAAGTTTATGTCCCACGGATGCACAGTTGCTTAAGTGAAATGGTTCTGATAAGCAAAGCATGGCAGCTAAGGAAAGCAAAGCATGGCAAAGGAGTTCTTTGGTGAGTTATCTCCCTTGGACTGCCAGGAGGTGAAGGAGATTCCACAAGGCTGAAGTCATCTGAGCTAAGAGAAGGTCCTCAGCATGGAAATGACACACCTTTATTATCACCAGTCTCCAGCCTGAGAGGAAACCACCCTACCAGCTAGGGAGTTATCTGTACCTTCTCCTAAGCTTTTCTCCTCTCACTCCTTCACTAAAGCATGTTATCAATGAAAACACAAACAAACCCCAATTTAGACCAGATGAATCTTTCCTTTTACTTTTTTTTTCTTTATTCTTCAAAAGAGAGCAAGCAGAATTTCAAACATCTTATGACTGGTGATGAGAACATGAAGAGAACATTGCACAGTATGTGGCAAACATAAATTTTTAATTTAAAGCATGTAGCAGCTTCATGAAAAAAAATAAAAATCCTTCTGTCATGGGCTAAAATGGTTACAGAATCCTGAAAACCAGTACCAGCCATATACATACTGATGTGACAGGAGGCAAGCTGTCACCAGTTTGAAGGCACTGACTGGATTCATAATCTTAAATCAATGTATATGGGGATAATTCATTGAATGCATTTAACTTTTATATGTTACGTCAAAGAACCTATTTTCTTAATTGCCATAACTGCCAGGAGGCACACAGTAACATATTAAGATGCCAGCTACAACCCACAGTTTGCACCTCTGAAAGACTATTGAAAACATTGTGAAAGGTACAAAAGAAAGGATCTGAGGGCATAGAAAATATCTTCAAGAGGCAGACATAGGGACTGGGCTTAACAAGGAGAAGACTGACAGATGACATGGCTGCATGCAGTTAATGTCATAGAGAAAAACAGCAGGCTCATTAATTGAAGAGCATAATCCTCAGTGGTCAGAAGCTGATGCCAGATAAAGTTAAATTGAAAGTAATCATTTGTTTGGACTTCGTCAATCATCGACAAAAAGCTATCAAAGCAAACCTTCCCTAATTTCAGATCAAAACCGGATGCCTTTTTGGAAGGCATGTTTAACTTCAACAGGAAGCAATGTGTTCAACATGGATAACGGGATGAAGTGTAGCAGCTTGTGAGATACAGAGAGCAGACCACACTCTCGCCTTCCAGCTTTAGGCTTTGTGAAGGCCCGAGTTTTTTGGTGGACTTGGTCAGACGCTGCCTTCAACCGTTTTTATGCATTTCACAAGGCTGGCTTGACCTCCACGTACACACTGGTCTGCACTATGCATTCTTTGTATGAACCTTTCCTCAGCCCATGTCAGAAGCTACTTGTTAGCTCACTAAAAATTCATTTGAACAAATTTAGCAAAAATAAAGACAAATAAATCAGCTTTGAAACCTGCGGCTGAGAACCTTATTTTCAAAATATATGTAAGTTGGTGACATGAAAATCAATTTCCTCTGGAATGTGCTTCTCCTCAGCAAGGGCTATTTCAATGCCAATGTGCTCTCTCACATCATTTGGTTTGGCTGTGATACTACTAAATGGAAGTGGCAAGATTTTTTCCTTCCACAATGGCTAAAAAATGCTAATTTTCTGAAGTGACTGAGCAGGGTTTAAGGTCTAGGAGGGTTTAATACCATTATTATGTGTATCTTGGAAGAAACAAGGCTTGAAATTTTCAGTGTAAAAACCAGGGAATATTAGATTACAGTGATTGAGAAAAGCAGTTGGGAGAAGATTCAGAGACCTGAAAACACAACTATGCTAAAGCTGTACGTGCAACTCTGAGAAGTGATAAACCAACCAAACAAAATAACCAAAACAACCAGCTATCAATGGAGTTGCGAGGAATGGGGCAGAGAGAAATCAAGGCTCATCCCTGCAGTGGGCTTCCTACAGGGCAGCACAATGCAAAACGTCCCTTTCCCTCAGGGCAGGCAGAGGGAGCACGTGGGGAAAAGCAGCAGCAAAACCCCAGCAAGACTGGGAGCCCTCGGGGAGTAGACATTGTCTGGTCCATGTAGGAGCCCAGGAAATTCATGCCACCAGTGTGTTTTCTAAAGGGGCTTAAGGTTGCACGGGTTGCCCCTTGAGGATACAGGCCGTATTTGTATCCAAACATTTGAGATGCCACTCTTCGGACCCAAGCACAATAGGAGAGAGTGGAAAAATGCACAAAAATGCATCAAAATATAGATATAGATATAGATATAGATATAGATATAGATATAGATATAGATATAGATATAGATATAGATAGATATAGATATAGATATAAATATAAATATAAATATAAATATAAATATAGATATAGATATAAATATAAATATAGATATAGATATAAATATAAATATAAATATAAATGCACTGATATATATATGTGTGCGTGTACACATATATACACATATATATATGTATGTGTGTGTGTGTATATATATATGTAAAAGAGAAAAACAAAGAAAGAAGAGGGAAATGGGAGGGAAAGGAATATGTGATGAGAAATCTTTCCTGCTCTTGCTGAGCCCACAAATCCTCAGGACCACCCTGGATATAAGTTAAAGCATGCCAAAAAGGAAAGAGGAAATGCTTTTCACAGAGCAGTTACATTTCACCTCTCAGCTTTAGAAATGCCAGGCTGCCATTTTCAGAACTTATATAAATACCTTTTCTACCCTCAATTTTCTTTAGTTATGAATCTTTTTACATTAGCAATCTATTTTTAAAATTATGACAAGAATCAACTCTCAGAAAGCAGCATCTGTCATATCTATTCCTGCATGTAAACTTGTTTCATCCCATTCTGAATCCTGGTTAGTAAACAAATCCATAAATCCATTTTGACAATGTCATCAGATCAAGCACTGCCTTTTGGGGGGGGGGCATGAAAGGACAAGAAAAAAGTTCATAAAAATAACAGAAGACTATATTTTTAAAAAAAAAATTGAGAGAAGACATGAACAGTTCAGAGAAAAATAATTATTAAAACCCACACCAACCTCATTTCTTTACATCCAGCAGCATTGAATTTGGCCTGTTTCCACCAGGAGTGAAGGTTTTCCATATTCCATATGGGGAAAAAAATCCCTTCCCAATTACACAGCAAAGACGGATTTATTTTTTTGTTTGGTTTTGGGTTTTTTTTGTTTGGTTTTTTTTGTGCCAAAGCCAATACAGAAAATCAGTCACCTTCATTCATCTGAGGGGAAAATCTTGAAAAATAGTCATTTCCTTTGGTTGAGGACAAGGGGAGCGCCTGCAATACAAAACAGTAAGTTCACAGTACCTGTGCTCTGAGTGCATATGCTCCATGAGATATTCATACGGGGTTAAAACACACATATGTCCTACATATTTTTATCTGGCAAGAGGCTATATGACATTTTCCATTCTAAAAGATTTGTGGAAGAATTTAAAAAGATTAACTTCCTTTATAATGAAAAAAATAGCAACAACAACAAAACCAGAAGTGTTGCAATTAAAAAATAAAATCCTGGATTAGGGAACTGGACATTTTTATGCCATGAAGTTTAGTTAAGTAGAAATGTTCACATATGCATTCTGTATATGTCTGTATATGTCCTCATAGGCTTTTCTAGGGAAACTCCGAGTCAAGAGTTTACAGGGACATTTGAAGTATGCCTGTACCAGTAAATGACACAAGGGGATGCTCCCAGGCACTACAATTTGGCCATGTGTATCATTCACTTCTGGTGTGGCTTTCACTTACACTATGGGGAACACTCACAGACTATTTCCAGGCGTAATTTGGAAGTCAGCTTGGGTCCATTGCTGATAGGTGGTCTGCATGGCTGCTGTGGAGGGTAGGAGTTCACCAGCACAGCTAAGAGCTGCTGCACCTACACTGGCCTCAGGGCCAGGCAATGGCTGGCCCTGTTGAGTGCCTCAGTCTAGACCACGTGCCAGATTGTTGCTATTTCTAAGCAAGCACACTCTGAACAGCACATCTAGAGCTGCTCTTTTTGTCGTCAGAGAATGAGTCTCCATATGAGCTATGTCAAGCTCTTCCCACAATCTCTCATTCAGTCCCAGGGCTTCCCACATCCTCCAGGATGAGGAAGGAGGAGAAAGCTCAGCTCCCTGTTCCCTGCCCACAGACCCCACACAGAGCCCAAACCACCCCTTGGCCAACAGTTGGCCAACTTCACTCATCCCCTTATTGCTAGCAGCAGAAAGCACAACAGGAGTGACTTGCTCACTGCTTAAATAAAAAGTTACATATGCTACGGGAGTGATTATAGCTTGACAATGCACATTTCATTTTACTTTTTATACTAATGTTGGAAATTTTGCACCAATTCTTTATTAAATTTATGATATTTTGGTTGAAAAGCAAATGCCTGTGAAAGTTATGAAATGCCACATTGAGATTTCTGTGCAAACATTATATATCTACATCTCTGATGTAAGTTTCTCCTAAACCAGTTTTTCTCCCCCCCCGCCCCTTGCAAATTCCTCACTGCCAAATAAATGTATTTCCAGCTGTATCTGTGGGAAACAAATTGTGTCATACAATGAATGACCAGCTAGGAAATGCACACCTGTCATAAACTAAAGCGCATCTCGTGGGATATATTATATTCCATTCCCAATTTACCAAGAGAGGATACAGTGAAAAAATGGGTTGGTGTCAAATGCCAGATGTTTTCAAGCCTCTCTAATTAGGTAAAAATTAAACAACTGCTATGTTCTATATTATAGATATTTTACAGATGTGTAATTCACATAAACATAAAGTCTGATTTTCATTTACACAGAGGCCTCTTTACACTGCTTTGGCATCACAACATTGCTTAATACTGGCCCTAGTTACCCATGTTTGCATTTCAAGATCCCTTTTTTTCTGAGAGAGTATAATAATCAATTTCACAAAAGCATCCCAGGATAAAGCCCACAGTATGATGGGGATGACTTTAGCAAGGACTCTTGAGGAACACCAGAAGGAAAAAGAAGTCATATTCTCTTTAAGTAATTATATTCCATGTAGAACAAGTCTGCTGAGAATGACTTAGGTTCAATTCATCTGTACTGTACATCTTTGCAAATGTCATTGCACATTTATTTGTAACTGTGATTAATTGGCTCATGAGGAACACAAAACATTAAGCTGTTTCCATTACCTGCTTAGCCCTTCTCCTCAGGCTCTGCACAAAACTGAAGCTGAAAAACATCTAGGAAAAAAAAAATCAAGTAAATCCCACTTGTACCAAAACAACAGCAGTTTCTCATCTTCCAGATTGAAATAAGGGGAAAATTATCATTAGCCAAGGTAAAGGGGATAAAAACTTTAGTGTAAAAAAAAAAAAAATCCAATATTGAACTTAATTAACTACTTAATTCTGTTCCTAACAATGCAAGGGGGAAAAAAGAGTTCCTGTGTTCTCTCTTAGTAAGAGGGCTGGGTTTATCTATCATACACAGTTATCATACATGAAGAGCCATAAGATGAAGGATACTTTGGTGCAAATAGTTCTGCTCACAGGAACTCAAAATAATTTCTTTGTACCTTCATCCCAAGTAACAATTGCCAGAACTCACTATAGTCAGATACACATTTGTAACCATAACAATTTAGTAGTTTTTAAAAGAGAAAATATCCATTTTACAAAGAACTAAAGATGGGAACATGATTGACAATGCTTATCAGCATCTGACCCCAACTATTTCCAATACAGTTTTCTCATTCTCCTCAGACATGGATGCTTGTATAAGCACTGCAACTGCAACACAGTCCCTCCACTGGGGACTGCTGCTGGGAAGAAAAGCCTGATAAACCACATGGTTAATAGAAAGAATGCCTGGACTGAAAATTAATATTACTACAGAAGATTAGACAAATACATTCACAGTGTATCGTTTTGCCCTTGGAGAAGATTCAAGCATAGTTGTTAATGTATTTGATTTCTTTCTCAGCATTCCTGAATTATTATTTATCTTTTAGCCATCTGGTCCAATTGTTAATTTTCCTTAGAGATGGACAGTCGCATTATGTGCTTATGGCAACCATCATTTTGGTAAGGACTTTTTTTTTTTTTTATTATTGTAGGCAGTATCTGTCCAAATGATACTGCACTAGTTGAAAGCATTTGTCCTTAAAACTAACAAAACACCATGCGATAATCCTGATTAAAATGTTATAAGTTTTTTTGCTATGTTACAAATTGCTCAGAGAAAGTGAGTGTTAGTCTAACCCCCATGTTCAGCTCTATTTGGAAGAGAGTTTTGTGAACTGCAGAGAAGTCTGGTCTGGTTTCTTGCTTAATTTCTTGTTTGTTTTGTGAATAAATTCAAAATTACAAGGAGGGAATCATTTTTCACATACATGGAGCATAAGAATGAAGGCTGCCACCTGTTCATGGACAGCATATGCAGAAGTAACCTCAAATATGGGCTTACAAGGCAAGGAGAGCCCAAGAGACATCAACAGTTGGGCTACAAACACCATCCCAGTAATCCAAGATACTGTGCAATTTGCACGTGGGATAAGTATGTCCAATACTATGTAACGTACCCTAGAAATCACACATAAGTCCTATTCCTCTTGATGTAGTCTAAGCTGCAGGACATCTGTGATGTCAATACTTATATAACTTTTCTGTAACTTTTCTCTCATTTGCTTACCTGCTATGTCTCCATTTCTCTCTTCTTCTCCAAACTTTTATTTAATACTTGCTCTGCCACTTGTTAACCTTTTCTTTTCTTCAATCATCTTTCTTCCTTGTGAAAGAGTGGGGACAATTTCATAGCACGATGCAGAGTTATCCAAATGCATTTGTGCAGGACTGGACATGCAGGGTCTGGATGCATTAGCATTCAGAAAATAAAGTTCATTTGCTAGATACACCTCAGAGAACTGTTAGTACAGCTGCTTGGAGTGGCCATGCCTTGGTGTTTCATGCTAGTGAAACCCTGCTGCACCTCGCCATGTCAGCAGACACTAAGCACACCTGCCTTGGATACTCAGACTAAGGATCACCATGCATTTTATTGAAACAATAGGCACTCTCAATTCACTCAGGCATGAAAAAAGCTGCAAAAGTATAATGCTGGTTGAGATATAGGTCACAGGATCAAAACAAATTACACAGGCATCATCCTTTCTATATCTTTCTCTCTACAACACCAGTACGGAACATTTAAATACCAACAACAAATAGGCAGTATCCATGACAGCATCACTTTATTCAGTGAAGGTATTGTAGAGGGCAAAAGACTGATAGCTGCATGTATTGCCATCTTTCAGAAGAGCTTTGCATTTAGGTAGGATGCATTACAGAGACCTTGCCCTAGGAGTTGTCGTCAAGGAGATCACAGAGGAGGTAGGAAGGGGCTGCTCCACCCCATTCACAGCAGATAGCCCAATGAATACTCCCATCTTCAGTTTCCAAAAGGATGCTCCCAACCTGGCCCCATGCCTGCCCAGCCATGCGTCCCAAAGCCTGTCTGACTACATACAGCAAGTTATTCCAAGGAGAGTCCCACAGTACGGGGAACAAGCTGAAATACACACCTACTTCATTTGGAGCAGGAGAATTTCTTTCATTTTCCACTTGTCCAGAAAATCTACATGTGTGTGAACATGGAATATGAAGGGCTGAACTGGAGCTGCTGGAAATTCCTCACAAACATCTGCATCACTCAGTGGCTTTGGGAAATACCAGTAAGGCTTTATGGGATAGGAGCCAGGACAATCTCAGTAGGCATTCAGGTAGGGAAAAGGAAGTTTACCAGCAGTGATGAATAGTGAGGACAGAGACCTCCATCCCTCCCCACTGAAAGCCAACACAAACACCCATTAAAATATTCCTCTTTACTCCAGCACAAGAACAGCTCTCGCCTGCCCTATAGCAAGAAAGTACTTTATGCCTAACCAGACTGCCCTTTCCCTCACACACAGACCAGACATCCTGATTCCCTGTCTCTGCTCTTCACTCTGTCCTACCCATTGTCACCAAGGAAAGCATTTCCTTCTTCCAGTAAAAGTCTCCTTCCTATACCCCTGTACTTGCAGCAGCATTGACGCAACTGGGACAGGAGCTGTGGGAAATGTTTTTCTTGTACCATGGGGAGAAGGAAGCCAGAGTCAGGAGGGTCCCATAGGTTGGACCTGTGGATCCTGCTACCCCACCAAAGATAAGCACCAGTCACCACGCCTCCTGCAGTGCCCAGTTTCCCTGGGGCTTCTTCTTGTAGCTGCGCCAGCATCACGAGGCATTTGGTGAACAGATACTCCTCCAAAAGCTGTTCTTTAGCAGGAACACCACAGGTGGTCAGCAGTCACCATCTCCTCATTCCTCTTCATCGCTGTGGACAACTGCCTTTGCCAATCACATCATTTAAAGAGCCCTATGTTTTCACTTCCACTTACTCCTTTTCCCAGCAATTCACTGAATCCCTGGCCACCCAGACACCTCTCCCCTGAGCCTTCCCAGGCAGGAAAAACTGCTGCTTGGGGCCCCAGAACAGACCCAGCTTTTAAGATAC